>SJYC01002868.1:0-26445 GCA_006408675.1 Madoqua kirkii | reverse complement strand
CGTGAACTGTGAACTTCCAGATGTTCAAACTGGTTTTAGAAAAGGCAGAGAAACCAGAGATCAAATTGCCAACATCCGCTGGATCATCGAAAAAGCAAGAGAGTTCCAGAAAAACATCTATTTCTGCTTTATTGACTATGCCAAAGCCTTTGACTGTGTGGATCACAATAATCTGTGGAAAATTCGGAGAGAGATAGGAATACCAGACCACTTGACCTGCCTCTTGAGAAATCTGTATGCAGGCCAGGAAGCAATAGTTAGAACTAAACATGGAACAATAGACTGGTTCCAAACATGAAAAGGAGTACATCAAGGCTGTATATTGTCACTGTGCTTCTTTAACTTCTATGCAGAGTACATCATGAGAAACGCTGGACTGGAAGAAATACAAGCTGGAATCAAGATTGCCGGGAGAAATATCAATAACCTCAGATATGCAGATGACACCACCTTTAATGCAGAAAGTGAAGAGGAACTAAAAGACCTCTTGTTGAAAGTGAAAGAGGAGAGTGAAAAAGTTGGCTTAAAGCTCAACATTCAGAAAACGAAGATCATGGCATCTGGTCCCATCACTTAAGGGGAAATAAATGGGGAAACAGTGGAAACAGTGTCAGACTTTATTTTGGGGGCTCCAAAATCATTGCAGATGGTGACTGCAGCCATGAAATTAAAAGACGCTTACTCCTTGGAAGAAAAGTTATGACCAACCTAGATAGCATATTCAAAAGCAGAGACATTACTTTGCTAACAAAGGTCCGTCTAGTCAAGGCTATGGTTTTTCCTGTGGTCATGTATGGATGTGAGAGTTGGACTGTGAAGAAAGCTGAGCGCCGAAGAATTGATCCTTTTGAACTGTGATGTTGGAGAAGACTCTTGAGAGTCCCTTGAACTGCAAGGAGATCCAACCAGTCCATTCTGAAGGAGATCAGCCCTGGGATTTCTTTGGAAGGAATGATGCTAAAGCTGAAACTCCAGTTACTTTGGCCACCTCATGTGAAGAGTTGACTCATTGGAAAAGACTCTGATGTTGGGAGGGATTGGGGGCAGGAGGAGAAGGGGACGACAGAGGATGCGATGGCTGAATGGCATCACCGACTCAGTGAACGTGAATCTGAATGAACTCCGGGAGTTTGTTATGGACAGGGAGGCCTGGTGTGCTGCGAATCATGGGATCACAAAGAGTCGGACACTACTGAGTGACTGAACTGAACTGAACTTGGAAGAAATATCAAAAGGACGCTAATGTTTCTGGTCTGATCAGTTTGTTGGGTGGTAATATCTTTCACCAAATAGGAAACACAGAAAGAGCAGACTATGGATACATGTGTATGTAAGTGGCTTCCTGGGTGGCTCAGCAGTAAAGAATCCACCTGCAATGCAGGAAATGCTGCACAGCCATGTGTTTGATTTTGGGTGGGGAAGAGCCCCTGGAGAAGGAAATGGCAACCCACTCTAATATTCTTGCCAGGAAAATCCTATGGACCGAGGAGCCTGGTGTGCTACATCCATGGCATTGCAAAGAGTCAGACATGACTTAACAAACTGAGCATGCTTTGATGGGTATATATGCTGCATTTCAAGTGCCTGGGGAGATAGCCAATGGGCCTTTGGATATTTGTGGATGGAGTGGTCTGGGTTGTAAATAAAGATTTGTGAGGCATGAAGAAGCATATGGTAGCTGAAATTTGGATCTTGAATGAGACTGTATGGAAAAACAGCTCAAGGTAAAACCATGGGGATCACCAATATTTAAGAGGTCAGAGGCAAAGCCAATGTAAATATAGGACTCATTGGTCAAAACAAGAAAAAAAAAGTTCTACAAGGCTTTTTTTTTTTTTCCTTCTGTGGTCTCTCTTTTGACATCATGGTGGTTTTCATTTGCATTTTTTGTCATTCCAATAAAAAATTTAAACTTTTGAGTTATTAGCATGAATTTTATCATTCATCTTTATATTGTGTAATGCCAGTATTTTTTCCATCAGCTTTACTGAGATGTAATTTACATACAATAAATTCACCCATTTAAGGTGTACAGTTCAGTAGTTTTAGTACATGCACAGAGTTACGCAGTCACCACCACAATCTAATTTTAGAACATTTTTCATCATCCTGGAAAGAAATCCCCCACACCCATTAGCAGTCACACCTACACCCTCCCCTAGCCCAAGGTAACCAACTCATCTACTTTCTTTCTCTGTAGTCCTGTCTATTCTGGACATTTAGGATAAATGGAATTATACACTATGTGGTCTTTTATGACTGACTTCTTTCAGGAGTGCCAGTTTTAAATGCAAATATCATTTCACTTGTATGTGGAATTACCGAAATAACACATTTCATATTATTTCATGGCTCATTTATGGAGATTGCCTTGAGCTGGCAGAAGAAATAAATTCAACCCAAACTCAGGAAGATTGGAGGAAGAGAAGAGATTCTTTGCTTCCCCTTCCCTTAGAGTTGGCTGAAGGTGTATTCTGGCAAGGCGATACTTGTGTGTCAAGTGCAAGCCCTGTCCCACCATATGCATCCTCATTTGCTTGGGCCCGGAGGATGATAAGTTTTCCTTCTGTCAGTGTGGAATTTCCATACCACACCCTGGCCAGAGGTTGGTGGGTATGGGAAAGTTGGAGCCTGTCATGGTCTCCTGCCCCAACTCATGGCAGAAGTGTTACCCCCAGGGATCTTTAAACCTCGAGTCACAGCACACAGAGTACCTAGATGGGAGTACCATAAAGTTCATGGGCTGAGACAGCCTCTTGTTGGTCACCTGGCACACGTGCCATGGTGCTGCTGGTGTGGCACGAGAGTGGAATGTGTCCCCAACCATGAGCTGATCCCCCCAGTATGGTTCCTAGGCCCTTTCCAGGGGCAGAGAGTGGCACCAGCTTTGGAATGGAGGTGTAGGGTGAGGGAAACCATGCGTGGGGGCATGGCAATGGGCATGGAGAACCCATCTCAGGAGGTAGCAGGAGGAGGATGAACATGAGCTGAGACTCCAAGCTCACTGCATCTTCCATTGGACTGTACCTACAAAATAGAAATTCAAAGAGAAAATTTTTAAGAATTTGAGACAGTGATGATAGTACATTAAGCTCCATGCAGGGACCCTTCTAAATACTGAGTTTTGTAAAGCTATATTGGTCTGATTCCATGAAACTGGTCTTGGCCAGAGAAATGGAAAACTCAGAAGCAGCAGAAAGATAAGTATGACAGGCGCTATAAGGGAGTGCTGTCAAAGAAGCTGATGGAGGAAGATGTTCTAAGAAAGATGATAAAACCAACAATCAATGTAAGAGAAAAATGCAGATAAGAAAGAGACTGAAAGCTCTCATGTGACAATACTGATGACTTTGCTGAGATCAGTTTCAGTGGAACAGAGTGGGTATAAG
The DNA here is from genome assembly GCA_006408675.1 of Madoqua kirkii. Lineage (NCBI taxonomy): Eukaryota > Metazoa > Chordata > Mammalia > Artiodactyla > Bovidae > Madoqua > Madoqua kirkii. The sequence continues at coordinate 23,056 of SJYC01002868.1, read as the reverse complement.
CCAGATTACAAGGATTGCAGAGTAAATGGGAAGTGATGAAGTTGAAACAATGCATGTTGAATTGTTCAAGAAACTTGTCTATAAAAGGAAGGGAAAAGAGTAGAACTCTGAGTAAGAGTCTAGAGCAGGAGGTTGTAAATGACAGCCTGTAGGCTGGTTCATGGCCTGGTTTTTAAAAAGTAAAGTTTTATTTAAACACAGTTCAGTTCAGTTCAGTTGCTCAGTCGTGTCCGACTCTGCGACCCCACGGACTGCAGCACGCCAGGCCTCCCTATCCATTACCAACTCCCGGAGTTTACTCAAACTCATGTCCATTGAGTCGGTGATGCCATCCAACCGTCTCATCTGCTATTGTCCCCTTCTCCTCTCGCCTTCCATCTTACCCAGCATCAGGATCTTTTCCAGTGAGTCAGTTCTTTGCATCAGGTGGCCAAAGTATTGGAGTTTCAGCTTCAGCCTCAGTCCTTCCAACGAATATTCAGGACTGATTTCCTTTAGGATGGACTGGTTGGATCTCCTTGCTGTCCAAGGGACTCTCAAGAGTCTTCTCCAACACCACAGAACACAGCCGCATCCATTCATCTATGCGTAATGTCTTTGGCTGCCTTCACACTACAGCAACAGTATTGAGTAGCTGCAACAGAGACCATATGCCCTGCAACGCTTAATCTATTTACTGTCTGGCCCTTGACAGAAGATTTTTTACCCCAGTCAAGAGTAGTGGTCCTTAATATATGATTCCTGAACCAGTAGCATCAGCATCACTTGGTAATTCAGAAATGCAAATCTCTGAGTCTGGGACATTTTAAGTCTCCAGGTAATTCTGAGTCACTTTAAAGTTTGAGAACCACTGGGATAGAGTGGATGGAGAGATGAGCTTTTCGTGGAAGGAGAGAACCTCTTCTTCTGAGTCAAAGGGAAGGAAAAAAAAAGTGGATGGGATACATGAAGTTGAGTTCCACTCACTGGGTTCCATTCACTTCCTACACTATCTCAGATTTGTAACATCCTGCCTTTACCAGATCTCATTTTAGACATCAGTAACCAGGAGTGATTTCCGAGTGACACAGATAGCACCACCTAAGTCTAAAGTTAAACTTACAGGGAGGGAAATTTCAGTTTAGGATTTTCAAGGAAGCTCTATTCAATTGTAAGGTGAGGCAGTCCCAGGAGAACTACATGCTCACCTCTCTGGAATACTGTAGAGGCCATTCATGCATTGTATAGGTACCTGGATAGTATGACAGTCTCTTAGGTCTTCTCCAATATAAAATTCTAGAATTTTTGCTTATGGTGAGCACGTCTTTCTAATTTCTGATTCGTTATTCTGTCTAGAGTCAAAATCCCATCTTGGAATGTATTCTGGTCTCCAGAGCTCTTTCCTTCTTTCTAGGAGTCAGATCAACCCCAGTTGTTCTCAGCTGCCTGAGGTTTAAATTAAACTAAATGAGTTAGGGAATCCAGTGGCCACTTACAAAGCAATCAAACGGCAGGGACAAATCTGTCTTTTCTGATGGACCCTCTATTCTTTGCTAAGAATTCTTGTCACTGTTTAGCAAATGATTACTGTGTTCTGAAAACTGTGAAAGTGTGAAAGCCAGGGTAGGTCCTAGGTAAGCAGTATACTTTCTATTAATATATGCCTCGGTGCTTGTCTCTTACACTGTGTGAATTAGTAATTCAGGGCTAGGAGTGGATCTGTTAGGCATGAGCAGGGAGGATGCTTATCTGGACCAGGCTTATGATTTACTAAGAGCTAAATAGGTGGCACTAGTGGTAAAGACTTTCCTGGTGGCTCAGATGGTAAAGCATCTGTCTACAGTGGGAGACCTGGGTTCATTCCCTGGGTTGGGAAATTCCCTGGAGAAGGAAATGGCAACCCACTCCAGTACTCTTGCCTAGAAAATCCCATGGATGGAGGAGCCTGGTGTCCATGGGGTTGCAAAGAGTCGGACACGACTGAGCGACTTCACTTTGAGTGGTAAAGAACCCACTTGCCAGTGAAGGAGACATAAGGGATACGAGTTCGATCCTTGATGGCTATGAGTCTGAGTGAACTCCGGGAGTTGGTGATGGACAGGGAGGCCTGGTGCGCTGCAATTCATGGGGTTGCAAAGAGTTGGACATGACTGAGCACCTGAACTGAACTGAACTGAACTGAAGCCTTTTCTCTTCTATGGTTCAGGACTTTATATTTTCTAGTTTATCACCCTTTTTCGTCCCAGGTAGGCAGAGTAAGGGACAAAGTATCTAAACTTGCTACTTGTTATATCAGCTTATTTTAACAAAACTTGTCTTCCTTTCTCTCTGCTGTTGATAAACTGTATTAAGCACTTGCAGATGATTTATAGACTTGTTTATATCATTTTAACACTTTAGGATTCTCACCATGGCCTTTAACCAAGTTAGATTCAGTTGCTTCTTTAAATGTCCACTATTAATGAGCTTACTAATTCTGTTTCCCTGTTTTTTCTTAAGTGAAAGATCAATTAAAAGATAGAATTGCTTACCCCCACCACCATAAAACTAAAATTCAAAGTGTTGTATAAGACTTAAAAGTGAGGATTTCAGATCTTTGGAGCTCTGTACTCACCAAAGGTCACCATTCATTTTAAAGGCATGTTGAAACCAAATCATGGAAAATACCAAAGCACCCATTTAAAAATCTCAGTGGATCCACTGAGGCATAGTAATGATCAAGTAGACTGAGATCCTAGGTCTCTGACAGGCAGAATGTGACAGAAATCTGGTTCAGATGCTTCCTAAATGTCAGGCTTTGCCAGTGGAGGGAAGGAATAAAAACGAAATGAAAGACTGGTACTGCAGAGCTGCTAATTAAAACAATTCAGAGAACATAAATGCTAGAGTAATTTTGGACCTGCCATATCAGGCTGGTTTCAATGCAAATGTAGTGTTCCGATTTCTTCCTTCTTTAGGAAGATATAATTAGCTCAGCTGCAACAGGGTGGAAGCTTTGAGGCAGCCGTTTCCTGGTGCTGCCAGCTCCCCCATGATGGAGGAACAGCTGCCACCCACCCCTTCTGCCATGGATCACACAGAGCTGGGGCCACCCCGCAAGGCAGTCACAAGCCACCATGAGCAGAAGGCTCAGGCTGCCTGTGGGATTGGTTCTTGCTTAAAGATAAAGAATATGTAACTCCTTAATCCAGTTGACTCCATGCCCAAACAGCATCTTTCCATGGAAGACACCCTTGGTGAAGACAAAGGTCCTCATCCACTACTGTGTATATTAACGTGGTGATGATGATAGCCCACATCAGCCACCGCAGTTCCCCACCTTGGAGTGTGAAGGCTTTTGAAGAAATTAAGAACAAAATAATTACAAAAATGTGCCCACAAATGAGCTGTAAGAAGAATAGGATTCCCCAGCTTCCATGGCAAAATAGATGAAGAGAAACCATGATGAGGATGGGCTTAACACTAAGCTTATGGATGGTCCAACAGGTGGGTAACTTATGTGAAAGCAAAAGTGTCCTGGGAGGTAAGCCATACAAAGTCATGCTGGGTTCACATGCAGAAACAGAGCAATGGCTTCTAGTTGTCCATTGGACAAACTCAAGAGAATGAACTTCATGGATAGGCTTTTGATATTTGAATAAGCAAAGATATTCTGCCAATGAGTTCTATGACAATAAATACTTTCATAGAACCAAAGAGTAGATTACCACTTGAAAATTTTAGAGACAGCAAAATGAAATTCATAATTTCTTATTTTTTCTAAGCTACTACTAAATCGGCCAGTTCTTATGCTCATCATCCACTTTGTACCAAATCCCACCAGGCCCACCTGTCACAGAAGTCAAGGTAAGGCTGGTTCTTTCTCCTCATCCTCAATGGGAACAACAAACAACGAAGTGAGCATATAAACCTTGAAGCTGCAAATGAATAGGGACCACGGTGGGGGGATTAAATCAACGTGGCACCTGGAGCACATTTCTTAATGACTAGGATAGTTTTGTGAAGAACATCTAACAAATAAAGAAACTGGGAATCATTATTTCCTCCAATCTATTCAGAAGGAAATATTTCAAGAAAATGTCACTAAGAGGAGGATTTTCTTATTAACAAAGTAAGAATACATGGTGATGCCAAATGATAGTGTTTTCAAATGCATAAATGACCAAGGCTGAATTCTCATGTCTATAATAATGGTCATTGCTTTGCTAGTATTTTTGAGGCTTTTTAAATCAAGATATAATTCTTATACCATAATATTTACCCTTTTAAAGTCTATGTTCAATGATTTTTATTATATTTACACACATACTAAACAACTATCACACTATACAATTATAGAACATCTTCATCACTCCAAAAAGAAACTCCATATCCAGAACCAGTCACTTCTCATTCTCCATTGTCCCCCAGCTTCTGGCAACCATGAATCTACCTCCTGCTCTGTGGATTTGCCTAAGTGGAATCATGTAGTATGTGACCTTTTGTGCTTGGTTTCCTTCACTTAACCATAATAATGTTTTCAAGGTTCATATTGGAGCATGAATCAGTACATCATTCCTTTTGATTAATGAATAATAGTCCATCATACAGATGACCACATTTTGTTTATCTGTTTACTATTTGATGAACCCTTAAATTGTTTCCGGACTTCCCTGGTGGCTTAGAGGTTAAAGCATTTGCCTTTGATGCAGGAGACCTGGGTTCGATCCCTGGGTTGGGAAGATCCCCTGGAGAAGGACATGGCAGTCCACTCCAGTATTCTTGCCTGGAGAATCTCATGGACAGAGAAGCCTAGTAGGTTACAGTCCACAGGGTCGCAAAGAGTCGGACACAACTGAGCGACTTTACCTTCTAAATTGTTTCCACTTTTGAGCTATTATGAATAATGCTGCTATTTCATTTGTGTACGTGTGTGTGTGTGTGTGTGTGTGTGTGTGTGTGTGTATGTGTACATACGGTTTTAATTCTCTTGGGTATACACCAAGGAGTAAAATTTCTGAGTTATATGATGATTCTGATTTTGAGGAACTGCCAAACTATTTCTAAAGCAATTGCACCAATTTACGTTCACACCAGCAATTTATGAGAGTTCCAGTTTCTCCACATTCCTGTTAATACTTCGTATTGTCTGTTTTGCCCAGTGGATATGAAGAGGTACCTCACTGTGGTTTTGATTTACATTTCTCTAATGACTGATGATGTTGAGCATCATTTTATGTACTTATTGGCCATTTGCATATTTTCTTTGGGGGGCACCAAAAGAAACTTAAATCTTTCACCTATTTTATAATTGGATAATCTATCTTCATATTGTTAAGTTTTTCAGTTCTTTTCCTCAGAATTATTTTTCCAGAGATTGTAGCAAAAGTCACTGAGTTCCACCTGATTCGGTCACAGCTTTGAGGATGAAGCACAGCTTTACTGATTTGGATAATGATAAAGTTGAAAATATTTACTGAGCACTTATTGTGTGCCAGACCATGCTGAAACCTTTATTAATGTGCTGTGAAAGGGAGAGCCACTGCCAGGGCCACATGTTTCTTCCCTGGATGCTCATCAAGATCAGTAAAGACTGTTTTTAAGGAAGAGCCCATGTGTTCATTTGTCTCCTTGGACAGGGAAATGCCCCCACCTCTCCACTCCCTGCCAAGGAAGCAGAGCTAATAGAGAACACACATCCACTGGCATGTAACCTCCAGCCGTGTTTTAGTTTTCCAGACCACACTAGTCATCACTAGACTAAGAACAGGTGCTTATCACAAAGCATATCAAAGGAAGAAATCCCACAAAACAATCTACAGAAGAATATGCAGCTAAGCAATGGGTTCATTGTCCTAGACTAATTGTAGCAAAGTCAGCTCAGCTAAAAGGGCTAAAAGGCAGACATTGAGGTGAGAGAGGCTGCAAGAAAGACTACAGGAGACAAAAGGAGGAAGTTCTTCTTCAAAGATAAGTCATGAAGGGAGGAGCAAAGGCAAGGACAGGAATGTTCTTCACCAGGCCCAATCTAGTACAAAAGTTAGTTCAGTTATAGGTTTTTCTTTTTAGGTGATATATTTCTAGAACACTTATTTGTTTTTCTCCCTACATCATTCCTCTGCCTTTAAAAATCAAGTATGACAACAAGAAAAAAAGTGGGGGGGTTTGAGATGGTAGAACATGACCCCAAATTTCACTTTCAATATCACAACTTCCCAGTTTCCAGAAATGACTCTTTTCTTTCATACCTGAGTTCTGAGATCTCAGTTAACAAATCTAATACTCCAAGGGGGCCAACTCCAGGTAATCCGTGGATTTGCATCATTGAATACAATTCTAGCTGTTAGCATGTTAAAGGGTGGAACCCAGACAGACTGGGTAGGACAGAAACTCTTACCAAGAGGCCACCAACCAAGATGGTGCTCAGTGGGAACTTCCAACATCTTAGTGCACCTTCATTTAAGTGAATGAGTTCACCTAAAGTCAAACCTCAAACAAAGGGCTCCAGGCATAATTTCACAGAATCAAAACCAAACCTCTAAATCCTTTAACTTTGTGGCCTCCTAAAGTCCTCAGGGCTGCCCCTGGCACAACTCTCATGCTGAAATCTTTCTCTTCACAATATCTAGAGAACCATGGAAAGGGCAGGATGCTGTGGCGGGCTGAATTATGTCCTCCCCAGATTTACATGCAGAAGCCTTAGCCCCTAGTATCCCAGAATACAGCTGTATTCAGAGATGGGCCTTTTAAGAGGTGATTAAGCTAAAATGAGGCCATTAGGGTACACTCTAAACCAGTCTGACTGACATTCTTATAAGAAGAAATTTAGACACAGAGAGAGACCCCAGGGATGTATGTGCACAAAGAAACCATGTCCTCCATGTGAGGATGTACACAGCAAGAAATCACAGACTGTAAGCCCAAGGAGAGAAGCCTTAAAAGAAAACAACCCTACTATCATCTTGAGCTTGGACTTCCAGCCTCCAGCCCTGTGTGAAAATCATCCTCTGCCATGCAAGCCACTGAGCCTGCAGTATTCTGTTGGGCAGCTCAAGCACATGAATACAACAAGGAAGGAGGAACCCAGGGAAGGAGGGCCCTGGGCCTCCTCACGGGTACAGCCACTCACCCTGTAGTAGTCAGTGCTGTACACGTCCCGGGACATGCCGAAGTCCCCGATCTTCACCAGGAGGTTCTCGCCCACCAGGCAGTTCCGGGTGGCCAGGTCTCGGTGCACAAAGTGCTGCGATGCCAGGTAGACCATGCCTGCAGCGATCTGCTGGGCGATGTGCAGCATCTGTGATTGCGTCAGCTCCGTTGGTGGGTTGCCCTCGGCCATCAGCACTGCATCCGGTCCATGTGCCCTGGGGAGGACATGAAAGGCCTCATGGAGCCTCGGCTCTTTGTCTTGAGGGGTCCTGTGACCCCCTCATCAGCTGCTGGTGTGGGAGGATACTGCTTCCCTTAGCGAAAATAGGAAGCAAGGACAATCCCTCCATTAACCTCCAAAGCCTCCAGAGTACTCAGGCTTCATTTCCCAGAAAGTCTAACATTTCGAGGACCCCATGGGCCTGAACAGTGCTTCCTCAACATACAGACAGATTCACCTTTTAGGGCTCTGGAACTATGCTGGGGTCAGGCACTGGCTAGATTCCAAAACCCTAGAAAGCAGTGGGTGGCTGAAGCAAAAACAAGTGAACCAAAAAATATGCAAATTAAAATAAAACACTGGAGGAAAGTTTCACTCTCCTGGAGTAAGGAGTCATTGCACCCCAGCAGGAGCCCCAACTCTCACCCTCTCAGTCATGTCCTGCAGCAGAGGATCCTCACCCAGGCTGATCCCTCCAGAGTGCAGCTCTAATCTCCCCCACTTCACCCATTCCATGACCCAACATGGTTTCAAGCTACCCTTGTCATCCTCAAGCCCAGGTTGGCAAAATAACTGGACATCCTCAACGCAGCCATTCATTTCCAGTGAAAAATGTCATCTCCTTCAGCTCAGCCCCATCCCTGATCTGCTCCATCTGCACTGGCCACCACAGACGGCAGCTTTTTGAATCACAATACATTTAGTCTCTCACTGGGGCAACTTTTATTACCCATATATGTGTGGGAAGTGGTGAAGGATGGTGCTGTTGTATAGCTTCTTTATATTCTATCTTATCCAGTTTTCTCCCAGCTGTGTGGCAACTTAAGGCATCTGAACAGTGGCATGTGCTTCAGGGAAGGGAGGGTCTCGGTCTTAGGATGCCACTGTTAACCCCTTACCTCTACCCCGCATTCCCCAACTTGGAATCCTGCCTGGTGAGTTAGGACTGGAGTCACTGCCCGGATAGACTGAAGCAGCGCTGCAGGGCCAGGAGGAAAGGCTCCTTTTGCTGCTGGATCTGCCAGGACAGTCTAAGGGCTTCTCCCTCCCAAAGGCAAATAAGGGAGAAGATCCTTCAGGACAGTTGGAAGCACTTTAAGTAAACGTAGAAAATTCTAAACAAATTTCAAAGTGGGTGACTCCATCCACAGTGTTCCAGAGCTGTGTCACTATTTGAAAATAAGAGCCAGAATAATCCAAGAACATCCAACTTGTTTTGCCCTTCCTCCTACCGGCCAGCCCCATAGCCCTTCCCACCATGGCTCCAGCCACAGTAGCTCCCAAAACACACTGTCACCAGACATTTTGTTCTTGCATATTCAGAGAATAAGCACTGGACAAGGAGGTGGGGAATCTTCTAGTTCTGGCTGTGTCCAGCCCTATGGCCTGGGAAAGTCTTTTAGTGAGTCCAGTTTGTTGTTGTTCTTCAGTTGTTCAGTTGTGTCTGACTCTTTGTGACCCCATGGATTGCAGCACACCAGGCTCCCCTGTCCTTCACTATCTGCTAAAGTTTGCTCAAACTCATGTCATTGAGTCAATGATGTCCAATCTGTAATTTTCTCATTAGTCAAAAATCCAAAGGTCTTTTATGTTGGGTTATCATTTGATTTGGCTGTAGTTGCTAAGCTGTGTCTGACTCTTGTGACCCAATGGACCATATCCTGCCAGGCTCCTCTGTCCATGGGATTTCCTAGGCAAGAATACTGGAGTGGGTAGCCATTTGCTTCTCCAAGGGATGTTCCTGATCCAGGGATCAAACCTGGATCTCCTCCATTGCAGGTGGATTCTTCAATTAGCAATAATCATACCTCGGATAAACCTCACTGGCTATGATACTGCCACTGTGCAAAGCTGCAGGGGGATTCTTTACTGACTGAGCCACTGGGGCTGTCACTTAGGTTCCTTTTATCCGAAAACATCTGGATATACCCTTTCCTGTTTTTGTACAAGGCAAATTCTAACACATTTATTTCACCTCCATTCAAACTCCAGCCCTGACTGCCAATGGTCACACTGAGGAGAATATAGGAAAAGCCTTGGCTTCTTTCTGCTCAGACTGTCTTACTGGAGTAAGAAGTCTTACAGTGCAGTGGCCAAGGTTCTAGGTTATCAGAAATGAACGTGATCTCCTTTTAACATGCTAGTTTTGACCTCAGTGGGTGCAGACATCTCTGAGCCTGCTTCCTCATTCTGTGAAGTGGAGACACTGACTATACCTTCCTAATACAATTACACTGACAGAAGAAGCTTTAGACACTGCTTGTATGGTGCCTTGTGGATTTTCACCTTAAAGCCAGAGAGAAAGGTTTTGAAATAAAGTTTTCCTTAAAAAAAGAAATGGATGGTGATATGAAAACATGCATTATCCCCTGTGCATTTCTTTTTGTGGTTGGCCTGTGGTGAGGCTCTCAGAACTGGCCCCAACCTCTCACTAAAGGTTACTCAAACCCAATCCTTCCTAGCACTAAGGGGGCAGGGGAGAGTGACTGTATTTTCACTCATCATAGGAAATGCCAGGAAAGGGATCTAGAAATGCACATAAATTATGAGAAATCCTGAAACACCCAGAAAATGTCAGCCAGGGTGAAATCGTCCCAGATTCAGTTCAAAGAGTGAACTACTGTGACGACAGGTAATCTGTGGCTGAAATAAGGCTGTGTACCCTCTCACCGATGTGATGGACATGATTTGACTAGGCTTTGGGAGTTGGTGATGGACAGGGAAGCTGGTGTGCTGCCGCCCATGAGGTCGCAAAGAGTCGGACATGACCGAGCGACTGAACTGACTGACTGACTGACGCTCTCCTATTGTGTGTCTGTGTACTGAGGTTGCATGCAGGCATGCCAAGTTGCTTCAGTCATTTCCAGCTCTCTGCTACCCTATGGGCCATAGCTTTCCAGGCTCCTCTGCCCATGGGATTCTCCAGGCAAGATTACTGGAGTAGATGTTGTCCCCACAAACTTTCTTCTCTGACACATTTTCTTATTCTGGTTGATGGATCTGTAATCCTGGGAGTTATACCTTCTGCATTATGGCAGCACCTGGACTGCTCTGTCCTCCAGTTTCTATAGGAACTGGACAGCTTTCCGCAAAATTAGCACTGGGAGATTCATGGAGCCACTGGAAGTTTCAGGAACTGTAGAATTTAAGGAACAAGTCAATTGCTGAGAGAAAGTAGAAGGGGGAATGGGTACTGCTGTGTTTAGAAATGGCATCACATGGCTTGTACAGTCTGGATCATTTTGACTCTCTATAACCTCATGAATGGGGCTTCCTAGGTGGTGCTGGTGGTAAATAATCCACCTGCCAATGCAGGAGACCTAAGACACGTGGGTTCAATTCCTGGGTAGGGAAGATCCCCTGGAGGAGGGCATGGCAACCCACTCCAGTATTCTTGCCTGGAGAATCCCATGGAGAGAGGAGCCTGGTGGGCTACGGTCCATAGCATAGCAGACAGTTGGAAACGACTAAAGCAATTTGGCACACCTGCACACAACCTCATGAATACACACACACGTGAGATAGAAGAGGGGACACAGCATCATTTCAGGCCCAGAAATCCAGACTCCTCAAGAATCTTTCTGTGGCAGAGACTTTAGGAAAGAGAAAAAGGTAGAGGCCAGTGCAAAAGGCCACCTCTGTGTCTGCAAAACCCCCATCCTGCAGCAGTCTGCTCCACAGCACTGGAAAGCAGGGGCTCTCCAGGGCCCCCTGCCCTGTACCCCCTCCCTTGGGGGGTGGGGCAGGCTCCTGCATTGTTAAGCATACATTTCTCCTGTTCAGTTCTGGGTATCTTGAGTAGAAAGTCCTGGTGTAAAAAGAGGGCAGGCAAGGCTTTTAATTAAGTTCTTAACAGGAGTGCAGGCAGAAGTGACAACACCTCTCTGCTTCACTCCACAGGGTACCCTGCAGCTCTCAGAAATAACAACATATTTCACCTCTTTCAGGAGAACATGCCTCAAGAGGGGAGAGCCCCTCTAGGCTTGGGGAGCAGGTAGCAGGGTCAGGATTCTGACCAGGGAGGCTTCCCTCTCCGCCTTGGCCTGTTGTCTCCCAGTGTGGGTGGCAGAAGTACTCAGCCACACTCCTGTGGCTCTTCAGTTTAGTTCAGTTCAGTTCAGTTGCTCAGTCTTGTCCAACTCTTTGCAACCCCGTGAACCACAGCACACCAGGCCTCCCTATCCATCACCAACTCCCAGAGTCTACCAAACCCATTGTGACTCTAGGACATTTCAAAACACTGCTTCCCTTCTGGTTTTTAATGGTCCCTTCAAGAGGAAGTGTTGATGTGGTTGAGACAATGGAGTTTGCAGCCCCCGACTGGGCTCTGGGTTTGAATCTCAGCTCTGTCATTCACTAGTCATGTGACTGCTTTTTTTCAACTGTACACTGTGGATGTGGCGTGCTTTGTGCTGTGCTAAGTCACATCAGTTGTGTCTGGTTCTTTGCAACCCCCTGGACTGTAGCCTGCCAAGCTCCTCTGTCCATGGGATTCTCCAGACAAGAATATTGGAGTGGGTTTCCATGCCCTCCTCCAGGGGCTCTTCTCCACCCAGGGGTTGAACATGCATCTCTTAGGTCTCCTGCATTGGCAGGTGGATTCTTTACTGCCAGCACCACATAGGCAGCCCCAGGGATAATGGTAATGATAGCTTATTAAATTGATACATTTAAAACATTTAGAATGCTTAGAAAGACTCAATAAATAGCTGTTTTGTTTGCCCTTGCCACGAGGCTTGAGGGATATTAGTTCCCTGGCCAGGTGTTAAATCTGGCTTCCTGCAATGAAATTCCCTTGCCGTAACCACTGGACCACCAGGGAACTCCCAATAAACAGCTGTTATCACTTGAAAAAAGGGCCCTATTCTATATTCCCTTCATTGAAGGTAATTCAGGAGAATTCTAAGAGGAAAAATTGTAATCTCCTTGAAAGCAAGGACCACGCTTGAGTCCTCATCTCCCAGCCAACCTAACATAAGGCCTGTTCCTGTTGGTCCTCAATGGCTTTGGGATGAATAAAAGGGGTGGGAGGATAACTGTAGACATCTGTCTTCACAGAGAAGTTCCAATGATACTTGAGGACACAATTCATGGCAGCGTAAGGACATGTTTTCCTCCCAGAAGAAGAGGACAGACTGTAGTTCACAGCACATCCTTGCACCTGAGAACCTGATTCTTGGCATAGAAAAACTTTTGCTCCCAGAATTCAGCAGGTTCTGAAACTGAGCAGAGGAGGTTTTCAACAACTCCCTGCCCTGTACAAGCTGCCAAGGGAGAAACAGGTGCCTGCTCCTTCTGGAAGGCACAGAGGAGAACTAGGGATGGAACTGAGAGTGAGGGAATCAATACACACACGTGCATGCACACACACGTGTGCACACACACACATGTGCACAGTCTGAGCTCACAGAGGCATTTACTGAGTCCAAGTGAGTACATTTGAATCTATTATTCTACAGTTTGGGGAAAGCATCATTTTAAAATAGGGACACAGTCTAGAACATAGAAATAGAAGGAAATTAGTTTTCCTATAAGCAGCTAGATCTCAACTAAATGCAGCTTCTTTTCTTCCTTTCACATTAGATGAGTCATACCAGGCCTCCCTATCCATCACCAACTCCCAGAGTCTACCAAACCCATTGTGACTCTAGGACATTTCAAAACACTGCTTCCCTTCTGGTTTTTAATGGTCCCTTCAAGAGGAAGTGTTGATGTGGTTGAGACAATGGAGTTTGCAGCCCCCGACTGGGCTCTGGGTTTGAATCTCAGCTCTGTCATTCACTAGTCATGTGACTGCTTTTTTTCAACTGTACACTGTGGATGTTGGCGTGCTTTGTGCTGTGCTAAGTCACGTCAGTTGTGTCTGGTTCTTTGCAACCCCCTGGACTGTAGCCTGCCAAGCTCCTCTGTCCATGGGATTCTCCAGACAAGAATATTGGAGTGGGTTTCCATGCCCTCCTCCAGGGGCTCTTCTCCACCCAGGGGTTGAACATGCATCTCTTAGGTCTCCTGCATTGGCAGGTGGATTCTTTACTGCCAGCACCACATAGGCAGCCCCAGGGATAATGGTAATGATAGCTTATTAAATTGATACATTTAAAACATTTAGAATGCTTAGAAAGACTCAATAAATAGCTGTTTTGTTTGCCCTTGCCACGAGGCTTGAGGGATATTAGTTCCCTGGCCAGGTGTTAAATCTGGCTTCCTGCAATGAAATTCCCTTGCCGTAACCACTGGACCACCAGGGAACTCCCAATAAACAGCTGTTATCACTTGAAAAAAGGGCCCTATTCTATATTCCCTTCATTGAAGGTAATTCAGGAGAATTCTAAGAGGAAAAATTGTAATCTCCTTGAAAGCAAGGACCACGCTTGAGTCCTCATCTCCCAGCCAACCTAACATAAGGCCTGTTCCTGTTGGTCCTCAATGGCTTTGGGATGAATAAAAGGGGTGGGAGGATAACTGTAGACATCTGTCTTCACAGAGAAGTTCCAATGATACTTGAGGACACAATTCATGGCAGCGTAAGGACATGTTTTCCTCCCAGAAGAAGAGGACAGACTGTAGTTCACAGCACATCCTTGCACCTGAGAACCTGATTCTTGGCATAGAAAAACTTTTGCTCCCAGAATTCAGCAGGTTCTGAAATTGAGCAGAGGAGGTTTTCAACAACTCCCTGCCCTGTACAAGCTGCCAAGGGAGAAACAGGTGCCTGCTCCTTCTGGAAGGCACAGAGGAGAACTAGGGATGGAACTGAGAGTGAGGGAATCAATACACACACGTGCATGCACACACACGTGTGCACACACACACATGTGCACAGTCTGAGCTCACAGAGGCATTTACTTGAGTCCAAGTGAGTACATTTGAATCTATTATTCTACAGTTTGGGGAAAGCATCATTTTAAAATAGGGACACAGTCTAGAACATAGAAATAGAAGGAAATTAGTTTTCCTATAAGCAGCTAGATCTCAACTAAATGCAGCTTCTTTTCTTCCTTTCACATTAGATGAGTCAAACTGTGTATAAGCTCCCACTGTCCTCTCTCCTACCACCTGTGTATGTGTATTCATGAGGCTGCTGCTGCTGCTGCTGCTAAGTTGCTTCAGTCGTGTCCAACTCTGTGCGACCCCACAGATGGCAGCCCACCAGGCTCCGCGGTCCCTGGGATTCTCCAGGCAAGAACACTGGAGTGGGTTGCCATTTCCTTCTCCAATACATGCAAGTGCAAAGTGAAAGTGAAGTCACTCAGTCCTTAGCGACCCCATGGACTGCAGCCTACCAGACTCCTCCAGTCATGTAATTTTCCAGGCAAGAGTACTGGAGTGGGGTGCCACTGCCTTCTCTGATTCATGAGGCTATAGATGGTCAATATGATCCAGACTGTACAAGCCATGGGATGCCATTTCTAAACACAGTAGTACCCTCTCCTCATTTCACTTTCTGTCAGCAATTGACTTATTTCTTAAATTATACATTTCCTGAACTTTCCAGTGGCTGCATGAAGCTACTAGTACTGATTTTATTCGAAATCTCTCTCTAGTGCCTGTGGAAACTGGAGGAAGACAGAGTAGTCTAAGTGCTGCAGTAACACAAAAGGTGTAACTTTCCCAGGATTATGGATCCCTCAACCAAATGAACAGGAAATGTGTCAGAGAAGAAGGGCTATGGATGCAACATCTACTGATTACCTGCCATCACAATGGGTTTCCCTGATGGCTCAGACAGTAAAGAACTTGCCTGAAATGCAGGAAATCTGGGTTTGATCCATAGGTCTGGAAGAGCCCCTGGAGAAGCATATGGCTCTCTACTCCAGTATTCTTGCCTGGAGAATCACATGGACAGAGAAGCCTGGTGGGCTATAGTCCACGGAGTTGCAAAGAGTCAGACATGACTGAGTGCCTAACAATACGTTAGCCTTTTCTAACACACAGCATTAGCCATCACAATAGTCCTAACACCAGTCCATGAGATGGGTGTTATTATACCTCTTTTGCAGGTGAGAAAACTGAGGCCAGTGAGGAACATCTTCCTTATTTCTCTTAAGTTAAACTATCTACCAAGGAATCATAGCTAACAACTGCTAATGTTTCAAAGATTAGTTACATTTTAAAGAAAACAGAACGTTAGAGCCAGGTGTGTCTTTGAGAGGCTCTAACTCAGACCAATGGCACCCCTCTCCAGTACTCTTGCCTGGAAAATCCCATGGGTGAAGGAGCCTGGTGGGCTGCAGTCCATGGGGTCACTAAGAGTCAGACACGACTGAGTGACTTCACTTTCACTTTTCACTTTCATGCACTGGAGAACGAAATGGCAGCCCACTCCAGTGTTCTTGCCTGGAGAATCCCAGGGATGGGGGAGCCCAGTGGGCTGCCTTCTATGGGGTCGCACAGAGTCGGACATGACTGAAGTGACTTGGCAGCAGCAGCAGCAACTCAGACCCACCTGAGGGTTGAGGTGATTGAGGTAAAGTGGGTTGGGGACCCACCCAAGGGCCCCAAGCAGCAGATGCAGAACAGGAAGGAGAACTGTGTCTTCCAGCCCTCACCACTGAGACTTCTTACTTTTCCTATTGTGTTAAGATCTTAAATGTGTGGCTTCCATCTGCACATCTGCTTAATGTAAATAAAAGCATCACTTGATTTCCTTCACCAAGGAGTATCGGGATCGACACACTTATTCTCTCCCCTGGTGGATACAGGATAAGAAAACTCACTACAGGTTCCAGTAGGGTGACCATAGCCATCCTCTGTCTCCCTCACCACACCCAGCTCCCTTTCAGCTTCCCTCACTGAGGTAATTGGTGTATGAATAGAAATCACTAGTAGCAGGATTCAAGCTTCTGCTTGTTGAAAACATCCTACTGGCTTCTATGCCACGAGCTTTCTATTCATTCTAATTCAGCCTCATGCTTACCCTGCTGGCTCAGTAGTGTCATCAGAACAGTTAAGAGACTTGCCCAAGGTCATCCAGCTAATACATGCCAGAGCTAAGATTCAACTCCAGCACAGCATCCTTCCTGGATCATCAGCCTCCCCTCAAGAGACACTACCCTGCGATGCCTTTCACTTTGTGAGGCATCTCTCACTTGCTATATCCTGTAGCCCCTCCCAGACCCCTGCACCCATTGCCCCAAGGAAGGGGCCTGCCTGAGAACCTGCCCCTGAAACAGATCCAGTTTTTCCAGTACTGGAAACCCAAGTGACAACCCTATTTAGCAACCCAACAGCTCCCTTTTATTCACCATGCTTCCCCTTTCCTCATTTTGCCACCTTCCAGTTTCTCCCTGAGCACACAACCCCCAGATGAAGTCCCTGACTTCAGGGACTTGACTTGAGTCCCAATCCTGAGTCCTCCCTAGATCTGTCCTTCCTTCTAGATGTTTTACTCTTTTGATGGTGTTCTTTTCACTCAATCCTCTGACCTACTGACCTCCTGGTTCTGCTTTCTGTCCTCAGAACAGAGTCCAAATGTCCATCGTTCCAGCCATGACTCCTCCTACTTCCTTGTCTAAACCTCCCCTTGCCCTGGTTTTTTGCATTGTCAGGTGTCTCCAAGACTCATCACTCTCACCAGCCCTTTTCCTGTGACACTTGGGAGCCTGAGCTCTTGCTGTTTCCTTTATTAGAACAACACTCTTTCCTTATCCACCAGGCAAACTCCTACAGATCCTAAGGCCCATCTCAGATGTACATGTCATGTACCATTTAATAAGCCAACACTCAATAAACGCAGGTGGGAAGGAGTGGAATCATTAGTGTCACGTTAGTAGAGTTTGTTGGTTCAGGAAAAGAAGCAGGGCAGTGGACTCGGTCTCTTTTTCTGTGTCAGGCATTGGTGTTGTCACCAGGATAGGTGGTTCAGAAAGCTCCAGGGGCCCCTTGGTTATTCTTGGGAACTTCCTGTCCTCACCCCCAGCTCGTATGGAGCCTCCCTCCCCCCTGGCTCCCGGCACCTCCCGTACCTGAGGAATTTGTTGAGGTCCCCGTGCTTCATGTACTCGAAGACCATTATGAGTGGGTCGCCCTCCACGCAGACGCCATAGAACTTGACAATGTGCTCATGCTGGAGGTTGGTCAGCAGCTCGGCCTCACGGTGGAAGTCCTTGCGTGCATTGTCGCTGGCATCCTTCAGCGTCTGAGGACCACGAGCAGAGAAGAGAAACCAACACAGCTTAGACTGAGGGTGTGAGAGGAAGCTGTCAAGAAGTAATTATTCTAGGGGGGCTTGAGGTTCTTGGATGGGAAGGACATTCATCCCTCAAAATTGAAAACAAATGGCCTAATTCCTGATTTAAAAAATGTTCATATGAAGAACTGAGGAAAAGCTCCTTCTGGATATGCAAAGTTTTACAGTTTACAAAGCATTTGCATAGGTGTTCTCCATTAATCAACTTACATGAACTTTTCTTTTTACAAGATGTTGAATATATTCCCTTGTGCTATATAGTAGGTCCTTGTTTATTTTATATATATTAAATAGCAGTGTATATCTCTTAAACCCAGATTCCCAGTTTATCCATCCCTTCTTCTTTCCTCTTTGGTAAACAAAAGTTTGTTTTCCATGTCTGTGAGTCCATTTCTGTTTTATAAATAAGTACCTTTGTATCATTTTTTAGATTCCACAAATATTTGTCTTTCTCTGTATGATGGTATGATAATCTCTAGGTCCGTCCATGTTGCTGCAAAGGGCATTATTTTGTTCTTTTTTATGGTTGATTAATATTCCATTGTATATATGTACCACATTTTCTTTATTCATTCTTCTGTTGATAGGCACTTAGGCTGTTTTCTTGACTGTTATGTCTTGGCTATTATGAATAGTGCAGGTATAAACATTAAGCTGCAAGTATCTTTTTGAATTAAAGTTTTCATCGTTTCTGGATATATGTCATGAGTGGGACTGCTGGATCATACGGCAACTCTATTTTCAGTTTTTTAAGGAACTTCCATCCTGTTCTCTGTAATGGCTGTACCGACTTACATTCTGACCAACAATATAGGAGGGCTCCCTTTTTGCCACGTGCTCTCCAGCATTAGTTATTTGTAGACTTTCTGATGATGGCCATTCTGAGCAGGGTGAGGTGCAGCTGTTAAGATTTTCATCATCATCATTTTTAATCATGGTCCCAATCATTACCTCTCCCATTTGGGGGCCAGTTGGGTATGTTGTCACCCTGCTTATTTAACTTATATGCAGAGTACATCATGAGAAACACTGGACCGGAAGAAACACAAGCTGGAATCAAGACTGCTGGGAGAAATATCAATAACCTCAGATATGCAGATGACACCACCCTTATGGCAGAAAGTGAAGAGGGGCTAAAAAGCCTCTTGATGAAAGTGAAAGAGGAGACTGAAAAAGTTGGCTTAAAGCTCAACATTCAGAAAATGAAGATCATGGCATCTGGCCCCATCACTTCATGGGGAATAGATGGGGAAACAGTGGAAACAGAGTCAGACTTTATCTTTTGGGCTCCAAAATCACTGCAGATGGTGACTGCAGCCATGAAATTAAAAGACACTTACTCCTTGGAAGAAAAGTTATGACCAACCTAGATAACATATTCAAAAGCAGAGACATTACTTTGCCAACAAAAGTCTGTCTAGTCAAGGCTATGGTTTTTCCTGTGGTCATGTATGGATGTGAGAGTTGGACTGTGAAGAAGGCTGAGCACCGAAGAATTGATGCTTTTGAACTGTGGTGTTGGAGAAGACTCTTGAGAGTGCCTTGGACTGCAAGGAGATCCAACCAGTCCATTCTGAAGTGTGAGAGTTGGACTGTGAAGAAGGCTGAGCACCGAAGAATTGATGCTTTTGAACTGTGGTGTTGGAGAAGACTCTTGAGAGTGCCTTGGACTGCAAGGAGATCCAACCAGTCCATTCTGAAGGAGATCAGCCCTGGGATTTCTTTGGAAGGAATGATGCTAAAGCTAAAACTCCAGTACTTTTGTCACCTCATGCGAAGAGCTGACTCATTGGAAAAGACTCTGATACTGGGAGGGATTGGGGGCAGGAGGAGAAGGGGATGAACGAGGATGAGATGGCTGGATGGCATCACTAACTCTATGGATGTGAGTCTGTGTGAACTCCAGGAGTTGGTAATGGTCAGGGAGGCCTGGCATGCTACGATTCATGGGGTTGCAAAGAGTCAAACACTACTGAGTGACTGAACTGAACTGAACTGAACTGGGCTTCCCTCATAGCTCAGTCAGTAAAAAATTCTGCCTACAATGCAGGAGACCCTGGTTCAATTCCTGGGTCGGGAAGATACCCTGGAGAAGGGATAGGCTACTTACTCCAGTATTCTTGGGCTTCCCTTGTGGCTCAGCTGGTAAAGAATCCACCTGCAATGCAGGAGACCTGGGTTTGATCCCTGGGTTGGGAAGGTCCCCTGGAGAAGGGAAAGGCTACCCACTCCAGTATTCTGGCCTGGAGAATTCCAGGGACTATACAGTCCATGGGGTCGCCAAGAGTTGGACGTGACTGAGCAACTTTCACTTTCACTTGTACTTTCTAGGCTGCCCTGTGCACCTCAGCCCTACTCTTATAAACTTTGTAAAGCTTTATATTATGAAAATATTTAGTAGAGAGAAGAACAAAATAAACCCTCAGGTACCCATCTCCCAGCTTCAACAATGAAGATATCTCCAGCCTTTATTATGTAAGCTCTCCAAAAGGCTTCCCCAGCTTGTGCCCTACCCACTGCTGGCTCAGGAAATGTCTGTGCCAGTGAGTTCATGAAGGCTGGTCATGCTGCCACAGAAACCATGCCCAAGAGCATGCAGATGGGCTCTGGTGCCTCTAGTTCTCTGTTCATTCCATTCTGCCTCCCACCACAGTGTCACAACAGGGTACAAGTAGCATTTGTTGATGCCACACACATGCTGAGCTCCTGTCCTATGCCAGTCCCTGACAAGAGCTGCGGCGGTATCAAGAAGATGCCAACCTAAACAGTGGCCTCAGACACTCATGAGCAAATAGAGTGATAAATCATAATAACTCAACCTCCAGACACAGTGCCTGAATGATCTGGCTCCCCTGCATCTTTATCCAGCTTGATCTCTTGACATGCTTGTCTTGAAACTTACGCTTCCACCTTATGAAATGTCTGAAGCTGCCCAAGTGACACTGGCCACATTCCTCCTGCTCTGTCCGTGTTCATCTCTCTGTCTGGTATGCTGACTTGGCTGGGGTCACCCATGTTGGAGGTTGAATAATACCCTGCCCCAAAGGTATCCACATTCTAGTCCCTGAATATGTTACCTTACATGGCAAAGGGGACTTTACAAATATGATTAGGTTAAGGATCTTGATGTGGGGAGACGGCCCTAGGTTATCTGAGTGACTTCAATGTCATCACAAACAAGGATCCTTATGAGAGACAAGCAGGAGGTTTTTCCAGCAGTCATGTGTGGATATGAGTGTTGGACCATAAAGAGGGCTAAGAACTGAAGAACTGATGCTTTTGAACTGTGGTGCTGGGAGGAGACTCTTGAGAGTCCCTTGGACTGCAAGGAGATCCAACAGTCCTAAAGGAAATCAACACTGAATATTTATTGGAAAGACTGATGCTGAAGCTGAAGCTCCAATATTTGGTCACCTGATGTGAAGAGCAACTCACTGGAAAAGACCCCGATTCTGGGAAAGATTGAAGACAGGAGGAGAAGGAGATGACAGAGGATGAGATGGTTGGATGGCATCACTGACTCAATGGACATGAGTTTTAGCAAACTCCAGGAGATGGTGAAGGACAGGTAAGCCTGGCATGCTGCAGTCCATTGGGTCTCAAAGAGTTAGACACGACTTAGTGACTGAACAACAACAAAGAGGAGCAAGAGAGAGCAGCTGTTAGGATAGAAGCAGAGATGAGAGACGAGAGAAGATACTATACTGCTGGCTTGGAAGAATGAAGAAGAGGCCATGAGCCAAGGAATATGGGGAGCCTCTAAAATCCAGACAAAGTAAGGAAAAGAATTCTAGCCTAGACCCTCCAGAAGGAGCCAAAGCATCTTGACCTTAACTAAGAAAACCTAATTTCAGATATCTGCCCCCAACACTGTAAGAGAAATAATTTGCATTGCTTAGGCCCCTGAATTTGTAGTAATCTGTTACAGCACCTGTAAGAATACATAGACTACCACTACACCTGGTTAACACCTAGCAGTCCTCCAAGACTAGACTCTGCCATCACCTTCCTAAGAAGTGTTCACTGGCACGTGGATTGTTGTCACGTCCCTGTGGCCTGGCCTCCCAGGTTAGGTTAGACAACCCTCATAGGTACACCTCATCTCACCTCTATCGTATCACTGGCCATAGTACACTCTAATTGCATATTTATTTGCTTATCTCTGGTATAGATGGTGAGCTTCTTGACCCAGGGACTGTGTCTCCATCTCTACACTGCTGGCACTGGGCACAGTGCCAGGCACATGGTGTATAGTCCAGAGGTGTTTGTGGAATGGGTGATAAAGGCCATGAGAAGCAAACACTGGGAGCAAAAGAGGAGGTCAGAGGGAAGCCCAAAGGACTCCTCTTGGGAGAGGGGGCATGTGACTCCCTTCTTCAAGGAGACTGCAGTAGGTCATGATCAAAGTTGGATGGCAAATGGGAACATCTATATTCACTTAAGTAGACACTGGAACAGAATGAAGCACTGTCATCCGCCAGGTGTGTCTGAGTGCAGGGCTCAGCACTGTTCCTGTGTCCAAGAACTCTGTTAGGTACTTGGTGGTCATTGTGTAGCTCACTGCCTTGAGCCTGATCTCCCTGTGTGGATGCATCTGACCTGGACAACAAATGGACCTTGGGATATACCACAGGTCAGAATCCCTGGGGAGAAGACTGAGATGGAGTTTGGTGGGCAAGACACGTATTGGAATTCATACCTGTGGGAGGAATTGGGCAGAAAGTGAGGCTAAGCTGTGATGCAGTCTAATAGAAGCTCATCTGCCCTGCAGGATGAGCCTTCAGAGTGGTCCTGAATTGGGCAAAGGGGGCTGGGCCTTTACAGACCCTTAACAATTAACCATTGGATGGTGGACATACCAGGAAAGGCGTATGACCTTGAGTGAACTTGCTGAGCCCTCATAAGTTGCTGGCAGCCAACGACTGTCTGTTGCAGCTTTCCCAGCAATTCGAGAAGCAAGTCCTTCATTCCCAGGGGATCTGGATGGTCTGTCATTGAGTTTACCGTACAATGAGTTTGTAGTATGCAATCGACCCCACCTAAGACTGCTCTCCAGACAGTACACTGAGAATACGCAGGGCTTGCCTTGCATCAGCAACAGGAAATATAAGCAGCAGCAAGATCATGAAGTCGTTTCTGTTACAACCTTTCCAGAAGCTAGCATTTTCATAAACTGCCTTTAGTAGGATTTGAAGCTTTCTTTCCAGTGACCTAACCTAAGGAGACAGGAATTGTAGGTATACTTCTCATTAGACCAGACACAGTTGCTTCTTATGTCAAATTCTAGAGATCCTAGAAACATCAGTCTGAAAAAAAAAAAGTGTCTGATGATGGGGTTCACTATTCTCCATCAAGAGTGTGGTTTTCTGAGAAGTGTCCCTAAATGCACCACTGGTTCTGCTTGGAAAGTGAGCAGATTTGGGCCAGTGAGTGCTCAGAGAGGCCATAAAGCTGTGATAGAACTGTTGTTACAGAAACTACACATTTCTTCATATAATAACAAAATGAACAGTGACTGCAAATTTGAGGTCTGGGCTCTG
>SJYC01002867.1:0-59888 GCA_006408675.1 Madoqua kirkii | reverse complement strand
TTTTTTTTTTTTTCAGTTCACCCACTGTTTTGTAGATGAGGTGAGTAGATGGACATGGAGGGATGGCCCTCATGTCCTTATCAGCTTTGGGCTCACAGAGCAAAACACACACAGAGTATTTCTTACACTCGGATTTCCATTATGATTTTAGTAAGTGCCCGTCTCCCCTACATCCTTTGACAGAAGTGTGTTGTGTTCACCCATTTATCACTGGCTGCCTATCTCAGTGTCTGGCAACTTAAGGAACCCCTGACCCATGGGGTCTGTGGAAACTAAAGATTAAGGAGCACTGGGAAGGGATGAAAAGTGATTGGTCATCTGGAAAGACAGAGCCCAAATAAGGAACAGAAATGAAGGAAGCATCTGGAAGAGAAAGCAGGTAGGGGGTTTAAGGTTAAGGAGAGGACAGCCCAAAGCACTCTCTCCGGGAGAGCAGGCCCCAAAGTTTGTGTAGATTTTGACACTGGTGATACCCACAGCATAGCAGTTCTAGCTTCACATCAAAAGATCCAGGTTCAAACCTTGGCTCTGCTCTGGACCTCTCTGAATTCTGGTTTTCTCTTCTGTAGGGTAAGGAAGGGGTAACAATGTCGTTTCCTTCACAGGCTTCCTGGGAGGACTAGGTGAGGTAGTCTAAGCTGAAATAACTCCCCAGCTCCCTGGTACAGACTGATATTTGGGAGATTCGAACTTAAAATTTCAACCAATATGCATTCGATTCGCTCGTGCTAAGTAAGATCTGAGAAGGCCAAAAGACGCATGGATAAGGCATGAGACCAGTCCAAGGCATGAAAGTACCCGTGAGACTGCCTTGGTTCCCTCCTGAAATCCCTTGAAGCCTGTGCAGCTTTCTCAGAGATCCAGCTCTTTATGCAGTCTGCTTTGAGTTGCTGAGATAATTCATTTCTAAGGCCTTGTTCCATCTTTAACCATGAATTGGAGAAAGCAACTGAGATTTTCAGGTCATTATCAAAAAGCATGAACACATTCTGCAGGTAAACATTCTTCTCAAGTTTCAGCTATGTAGTATTGACTCAAGAATGTTAGACTTTGTGTGTTTATGTGTGTGTGTTAGAGAGAGAGAGTAAGAGAGAGATGAAGAGATGTCAGACAGCAGGGTAGAGTGGGAAGGAAGACAGGGTTTTCTGGTGTTGGGGGCACCAAACTGAAAGACTTAACAAACATCTTATTTCCATTCCCCAAAGCAAAATCCTACAAGAAGAGACTCCACTCTCAGTGTAAAACTGTGCTTAAAAACCATGCTTCAGTACTATTTCTCAATTTAAGAAAGGAGAGCTCACTATTCATGGGACAAATGTATTTAACAAATCTGGCTTCATCCTATGTATGTGCCCATCCATTTTTACATGTAAAGTTCTTTTGCTAAATTATGATCCAAATCTATTTTAAGAGATTCAGAAAATATGGCGGTAACGAGTTGGGCAAAATCATCCTCTGAATTTGGCACTCGAAGGACAGAATTTTTCTAAGGGTGGAACCATAGCCAGACAGCAATCAGAAGCTGGAAAAATCCTGCTATCCACCCTATTTATAAATTTTGTCTCTGTTTCAGCACCGTGGCTGATTGTCATTTTACTCAATTAAGGGTGGCTTGGCTAGTTCCCCAAGTCCCTTGGCAATGGACACAGGGTGGCAGCTTCCCTCACTGACAATCCCTTCCACTTCAGTTTCATTTTGACAGGCGTATTTGCCCCATCATTGAACACTGCTATTTTCTTACTCCTAGCATCTGCTTTGTAGCTTCATTTCATCTTATTCCTGATGAATTTCCTGACACTCTAAAGATGGTATCCTTTCTGAAGACATTCAAGGGAGAAGACTTATCCAGAGCTTCAGTGAGTTACTGCCTGGTGTTCACATTGATCAGAGTTGGAAGAGTGGATTAAAATGAAATAAACTCAAGTACAGAACTGAAGTGAAGGTAAAATAGGAGAGAAAAACAAAACAAAAGAAGATTAACATTTTTCTGAAATGCTTCCACAGAATAGTAAGTCTAATGGGAAGCTAGTAGGAGAAACCAGAGGACTTATTTGAAACCATTGGTGTGGCTAGATGCTGCGGTGCATGACAAATGATTGTGTGTTCAAAATATAGGTGGTTTAGGAGTTGTTTTTCAGTTGCCAAGTTGTGTCCAACTCTTCGCAACCTCATGCACTGTAGCATACCAGGCTTCCTGTACCTCACCATCTCCAGAGTTTGCCCAAGTTTATGTCTATTGAATCAGTGATGCCATCCACCTATCTCATCCTCTGTCACTCTCTTCTCCTTCTGCCTTTAGTCTTTCCCAGAAGACTATCATTTTTAACATGCTGATCTTATATCTTTCTCTTACACATTTTAGAGAGCAGAGAAACAGAGTTAAGGTGAAAGATAAAAAAAAAGAGATTATTATGGTAAAATCTTATTATGTACTATGCATACCACTGTGCTTACAGCATAAAAGGCAATGAGTAAACTCTCCTACGAGGCAACCAATATCTCTGAGAATTGTGGCCAACATGCCTAAGTGTTTCTGGGTCAAGATCTGTTTCTAACTGAGACTGTTTACTCTTCTGATATCTTCCAGATCTGCAATGTCCAAAATGGTAGCCAACAGCTACATGTGGTCAGTGATAATCTGAAATATAGCTGGTCCAAACTAAGATGTGCTACAATTGTAAAATACAGATTTCAGATTTTGAAAACTTGGTATGCATAAATCATCCCATTAATATTTTTAGATTAACAGTATGTTGAAATAAAAATATTTTAGGTAGAATGAGTTAAATAAAATACATTAATAAAATTAGTTTCATCTGTATGTTTATACTTTTTAACGTGCAGACTAGGAAATTCTGAAACACAATTTGTAATTTGCTTTTGTGACTCACGTTGTATTTCTACGGGAAGATCCATTCTGTAAAATCCACCTTAGTAGGCTACTAATGAGTCAATCTGCTTTGGGGGAAAATAATGCGAAACTGAAATAGTGTTAAGACAGACACCCTCCTCATACAGTTCCTTATAGGCAATGATTACTCTAGTATTTAGAAGGAGATAGTGAAGGACAAGGAAGCCTGGCATGCTGCAATCCATGAGTCACAAAGAGTTGGACACAACTGAGCAACTGAACGACAAAAGCCACAAGACTGTATGATTCTTCTAACTTATAGGATCATCTCTGAAGAAAAGTGGATGAAGCTTCTAACCAACTCTTACAAAAGTGAAATTTTGAGGAGTATATTTTAATAAATTCAGAGAGAGAAAGAGCTTGATAGAAATAAAATCTTAGAAACAAAGAAGAGTGTAGTAACTGCCCTCCTAACATCCCTAGAAATGTAAAAGCTAATCAGATGACTGAATAAAAACAATACTGCTCGCTCACACACCTAGATAGTTCTCACTGTATTAGAAACCAGCACTCTGTATATCAACTCAATGATATGTAACCAGCCCTTGCAAGGATTTTAAATATATACCAAGTGGCAGTCTCAAATGCAAGATTCATAGCCAGGGTGCTGATTGCTGTTATGTCTACTTTCACAGCCATGCTCTCATGGTTCCAGCTCTAACAAGTCAAACATCTAATGGGAACCATGAGGTTAATTTCTAATTCATATACTTTAAGTATTTATAGAATTTGGGGAATAAGGTTGATGGTTTGTGTGTGTATATTATATCAAGTTGCGTATTACAAATGCTAATCTTTGAAAGACAGGAAACTAATTCACAGCAACTGTCATATCAGAGAAATATTGACTCAAAAGAATGAATCAGAAGTTGGCCTCCAATATGGACAATTGCAAGATACTTACAAGCTTTAAGGACTTCCCTGGAGGCTCAGATGGTAAAGCATCTGTCTACAATGCGCGAGACCCGGGTTTGATCCCTGGGTTGGGAAGATCCCCTGGAGAAGGAAATGACAACCCACTCCAGGACTACTGCCTGGGAAATCCCATGGACAGAGGAGCCTGGTAGTCTACATCCCATGGGGTCTCAAAGAGTCGGACACAACTGAGTGACTTGACTTCACTTACAGGCTTTAAATACACCAGCATTCAACTGACAGATAATTCCACTGGATAGAAAAGAGCTGATGGGTCACCGTAGACCCTGATTCGACTCTGAATTGGGCTGCCATGTTAAAGTCGATTAAAAAGCACATCTACCACAATGCACGTTTTCCAGAGATGCACAGTAGCTGAATGAATACCCCAGCTATGTTTGGTATCAGATGAGTCCTAAGGAGAGTGGAATGTACTGCTTGGTTTCAGCATTTCTGAAAAGATGTATGTAAATTGGAGAAAAGCCAAGAAAAAAAGGGTTAAGGAGACAAATTAACGAGACAAAGAACAGATCTCCCATCAAAGGTTAAAAGTTGAAATTACTGGGGGAGGGACATTGATGGAGCAACCTAATAACTGGGGCCCAAGTGACTCCAGTACAAGAGGGATTCTGACACGGGAAATGTTGCTGTCCATCCTACAGCACATGTGAGTGTACACACACAGATACACGAGCACATATATACACAGGCTCTCACCAAGAAAGAATGCACTCCCACTACAAGAAGATAGAGATCTATTAAGCAATGTCCAGACATTACGATGATTAAGCCTTTTAGCAAGCCACCATTAAAAGTTTTACAATTTGTTACCAGAAACTTATAAAGATGGAATTGATAGTATTTTCTGCAATATTATATTCTGTTAAGGAATATAAACTATCTTTTAAGGGCAACACTGACAAATATTCTCTTAACTACATTAATCTTGTCATCAGTTTCTATTTGTGAGAAAGGAATTTCACATACTAAAGTAAATTAAGAAGAGGAGAGGGGCACAGGAAGAGGGAGGAATGGGTGAGAGACTTCACAAATAATCAAGATGTAAGAACAGATGATGACGCTTCTTAAAAATTAAAAAGAAGGAAGGAAAGAAGAAAGACAAGGAGGAAAGGAAGGAAGGAAGAGAAGAAGGGAGAAAGAAAATAGCCATCTGGTTTAGAAATAAACTTGTGTGGATATAGTACTTGAATTGATGAACTCTTGACAATCTTTCTTATCTATAGATTGTTTCCCTGTTCCAGAACCGGTGGTTCCTGGAAAGTGGTTTTTTCCAAGCTCTTCCACTACCCTGACAAATATTTTAAGACAACTGGTTGTAGTTGCTTCTGGCCTATAAGTGGTCTCATCTGTGTCACATGATCACACTGGATTCTTGGACGGCAGGCAGGTGCCTGGCAGGAACACTGAGTGGAATAACGACACATGGTGTTTCCTTCTTAAGGAATCTAAAGGTGAGTTATAGAGACCACAGGAGCAGCAGCTGGCAGGAGGCAGCAGCCCAAGCCAGGGAGCAGAGAGAGGTGAGACAGCTGTGCCATGCCAGCAGGGCAGCCTGGAGGAGAGACCTAGTGCCTCCTGCAAGGATAACAAAGGCACTGCCCTAAAGGCCAGTTCAGATCCCAGTGAGCTTCAGATCCAACTGCTCTACTCACAGTGAGGTCCTGCAAGTCCTATTTGAGTTGGTCACCTTTCAGTTTTTCCTGTCAGATCTCTTTCCTCTGTCTTCTCACTCAGCAGCTCTACCATTCTTTCAGGGAACAAACGCCTCCCTACATTTGGTCAACATGTGTGAGGAGAGCTGACCTCATCTTCCATTTGCAGGGATAGGCATGTGATCCAGGCCTGGATAATCAGAACATTCTATTCCCTTGGCTGGAAGGCCTGGTGAAACAACTCAAGATAAACCAATAGGAGTTGGCCCTTCGACTTGTGCATAATTGTTGGGAAAGAGGAGTTCTCTTTTGGGTTGCCAGGATGGCTGCATGTAAACCCAGAGCAGTTTTTGCTGAATCTTTACCATTGTATGGGGCAAACCTGCCCAAGAATGCATTCAGCATAGAAGAAAGCAGAGCCAGAGATGGAGAGAGAGAAAGAGAGAGAGAAAGGGAATTGCTGATGCCAGGGAGCTAGAGCACCAATAGCAAGGTTTTCCAGTAGTTTGGGCAAATACATTCCCTTTTCTGCTTAAATCAGCTTGAGTTGGGTTTGCAATGAACATTATACTGCTCTTATATACTGCCCAAAGATGACTGACATATTTTGCTTGCATCCCCTCATGAGACGAAAGCACTCACTCTGGAATTTTCTTTATTTACACCTATTTCCTTGAATTACATTTCTATTTGGGAAAACAAGAATATCTCTCTTATTATTATACACAATTGAGCAAAACTACTTACTCCTTTGTATTACCTCATACATCATGCTGAATTTCCTCAGTTTGGTTTATAGGGCATGTGTAGGATTCGGTACATGAAAATATGATGCGCAGTGAGCCTGGGGCTGATGTGGAGGTCAGAGTTTTAGTCCTTGGTCTGACATTAAGTGATCTCGTTCAAGCTATGTGACTTTGGAAGGATCATTTATCTTTTCTGGGCCCCTCTTTTGTTTCCTCATTGGCAAAAATGTATGAGTTAAACTAAAGAATTTCAATAATAGCTCTATATTTCTGCATAGTGACTTAGTTCTTTCTAAAATGATTTCTCATTAGATTACATCATATATATATACACACACATATACTATACACACATATAAATAGCTGATCAAATCATTTCCTTACTTGGAAGTGCCAACTGCCAACTCTTTACTTTTTCAAAAGGCTCTTTTTCAATAGTCCATCCATCCATCCAACAAGCATTTACTGCCTACTACTACATGCTAGGCAATGTGCTAAAAGATGTGATTTCTACCCTCAAGAATATGCCACTCTAATGGAGAAGATAGACAAATGTTGCTGATTAAATATACCCACAAATACATATACGGATTAACAGCCTTAACAAATGCTCTTAAGGACAAGTACAGATGTCTTAATAACATGGAATTGGGAGGTCTGACCTAGACGAGGGAGTAAGAGGAAGTCTCCTTGAAGGGTAACTTGAGATGAGAGCTGATGGGTGAGGGGAGCTGTATGGCTCCTATGTAAGGCTGGGCCCCCCAGGCACGGGCATGGCCGTGGTGTGTTAGATGCTACGTGAGCTGGCTTGTGGTAACATGCCACAGAGTGTATCATCAGCTTTGCCAAAACCCTTGCATCATTTCCTCTGTTGTTGACAAGCAAATATTTAGTAATATGAAAACAAAAAGCCTTTCATTAGATACTAAAGAAAGTGCCTGCTGAGCTCAGACATCACTATTTCGCGCCTTGCCAAGTCTTCTTGTGCAGCATCTATGGCTTGTTTTAACTCACACCTCAAGAAAGTCACTCAGCTTCTCTGGATTTGTCATCTATAAAACACGAGACGTGGGTTATAGATATGATTCCTAAGGCCTCTCTTGTGTTTCTAGGAATACACCTGAGTTAGTGGAGAGGGGAAGAGAGACTATGAATCCTACAAAGCCCACTTGTGGCTATATTTTTAAAAATGAAAATTAGTGTGCATTCACAGCACAAGGAAATGTTGTAGGAACTGTAGCTATTGAAAAGCAAATTGGATGGAGCCAAAAATAGTTAATGCATCCACAGCTAATGCAGAGAAACTGCAGTGAAGTGTTTCCTTGGCAATTGAGTTACTTAAAGATAAAGGAACTTATTTTGATCAAAGACTAGTTTCTATGCATCTCATTTTCTCTATGGGTTCTCCAGTTGTCTTTCAGTGGGAAGGCACAAATCCATTTCACTAAGAAACAAAGGTCATCCAAAAATATCAAGAAAAGGGCAATCCGACTAGATCCAAACAAGCAGATACTCTAATGGGAGAGGCTGGCTCAGGCCCTGAACCCTTGAGGGGTCTGCACAAGCCTAGGCTAACTCCCATCTTAAACTGACTTCTGCAGATCCCTCAAGCTCTTTAGTCATTTGAAACAAGCAGCGTCAAAATTTACAGGAACCTGACATCTGTCAGTCTGAATGCAAAACCTTGGATTTCAAACCAGTCAGCTCCTTCTAGAGAAGGAAAGAGGACAATAGCTGCTATTTCTTAGCATGCATAATCAATGCTGCAGGGGTTGCTAGGCAACGGGCAGAAAGACTGTCAAACATCCCTGGGTGCCTCCAATGGAAGAGAAGCAGCCTCGGCAGCCACTCCTCAGAGGTGACAGGCTATGCAGGCCCCGGAGGCCATGTTCCTGTTCCGTTCCTTTTTAAAAAAATTCCTTTACTGTGGTCAGGAAGGCACCATAGGCATTTTCCTCCCAGACTTATCAGA
The DNA here is from genome assembly GCA_006408675.1 of Madoqua kirkii. Lineage (NCBI taxonomy): Eukaryota > Metazoa > Chordata > Mammalia > Artiodactyla > Bovidae > Madoqua > Madoqua kirkii. Next base: position 51,671 of record SJYC01002867.1, on the reverse strand, counting down.
TAGTCTTGAATACACTTACAGTTGGCCCACATGCCTAAAAATGAGCAGGTCAGGCTGGCAAGAGGCAGCTCCATGTGTTATTCTGATCCCATTCATCCCAGAGCCCATGGAAAATTGGACTTGTTTCTTGCCTGGCTGTAGCTTCTAGATCTCAGACAGTTAAAATGGGCCCCCGGCCCCACTGAAGCTTGAAATCATTCCGGCCAAGGTAAGCAAAGCCTCTGATTTCCACAAAAGGCCACATCTGAGGTAAGGGAGATGCGATGTCTTTGGTGTATGACCTTGAAGTTAAAATGACTTTTTAAGCTGTAGGTATTTTGTTCTCACTACTTGAGATAAAGGGACAAATTTTCTTTGTTTTCTTTTCAGCAGTTTTGATTAAAGAGCAAACACTCATCATGGGTTGTTATTCTGCAAACAATTATTTGGAGAAGCCAGGAGGTTCACGGGGACCAGAGCCTGAGTCTGGGTCGAACACAGGATGAGGGCTGTGATCGGGATTTAAAGAAAGGCTATAGTTCATGGCGAAGAGTCGGACATGACTGAGCAACTTCACTTTCACTTGTCACTTGCATGCATTGGAGAAGGAAATGCCACCCACTCCAGTGTTCTTGCCTGGAGAATCCCAGGGACAGGGGAGCCTGGTGGGCTGCCATCTACGGGGTCGCACAGAGTCAGACACGACTGAAGCGACTCAGCAGCAGCAGTAGCACCAACAGTAGTGATGCGAAGCATGCTGTGGGCAGGACCATTGGCTGAACATTGCTGACACCGGCTAATCCTTCATCTTTACTAGATTAAGCTCTGAAATCCTGTTTAGCATGCGCTTGGAAGGAAAAGTGATGTCTGAGTTACAGGTGCCCTGGATTTAGCTGTGTAGCACTGGCTCCTTAAGGACACTGCAAGAAGTACAGAGGAGCAAGCACAGAATTAGAAATAACAGGAACGTGAAAGGCGATACCCGCTGAGAAATTTTGAGTCTATTTCTATCAAGCTGAGGGCTTCCCACGTGGCACTAGAGGTAAAGAAACCACCTGCCAATGCAGGAGACATAAGACCTGTGGGTTCGATTCCTGGGTTGGGAAGATCCCCGGGAGGAGGGCACGGCAGCCCACTCCAGTATTCTTCCCTAGAGAATGCCATGGACAGAGGAGCCTGGCAGGCTACAGGCCATGGAGTTGCAAAGAGTCAGGCACGACTGAAGCAACTGAGCACACACTACTGAGCTGAGGCCTCTCAGCTATTCCTACACTATCCTCTAGGTTTCCCTCATCTCCTATGATTTTCTCACATTCAAAGCTTTCACCTTGTGACCTCACGAAGTGAACAGATTCCTGGATGGCCTCCAAACATCAGTGGGAAACATGGCCCAGACCTTAGCCCCAGGGTCTTCATTGTCCTCGTCTGTGACACACGCGAGATTGGGGTTACATGTTCCCAGAATGTCTTCCAGCTCTATCCTTATATCAGGCTCTGAATTTCCAAAAATAGAGGCACCTTTTGGTCCCATTTTTCCAAAAGGGGGAAAAAAAGATAACAGCAGAAGAAAGCGAAGACTGCAGATATAACACTGCCAAATGTTCTGAACATTTTGTGCTTAAAAAAAAAAATAACAAACTTTTTGAGTAAAGGAAAGAAAAGAGGAAGCCATCTCAGCAGCAGGAATTAAACATCCTCAGGGTCCCTGCAGGACTCTCCTTCCACTCCACTCACCCTGCCTGACCTTGATTCTCTCCCGCATCTCCCTTCCCCTCTTCTCTCCTCTGTCTCACTACCCCCTCCACTTGCCTATCTTAGTGAGATGATGTTTATTTCATAGATATTACATTTCTCATCCCTAGAAAGGCCTGTCCTTTATTCACCCCAAAGTATAGCTTTTTAGAAGCCTTTCCTGAGAGTTTAAGTGTATCTGAGCTACTCGGCTTAGTTACTTTTGAGGGCAAGGAAAGCAAATGCATGGTGTTTCATTAGGATGAACTGTAACAGAAACTGTGTTTAGTCTGCAGGTTGGGAAAGTTCAAGAATCATTTTATTTCTCTCCTCAGTTACCCATTAAGCATACTTTGAAGTATTTTAAGGCTGAGTACAACAGTAATGGAATACATATCTCTTTTAAAAAATGAAAAGTTCCTCAGTACCATTTTTCTAGATTCCCTTATGTGTGTGTCAATATTTGTTTTTCTCTTTCAGACTTATTTCACTCTGTATCATAGGATGAAATGGGGTTCATCCAGCTCAGATCAATTTGCAGGGCAGGTATAGAGAAGAAGACATAAAGAACAGATTTGTGGACACAATGAGGGAAGGAGATGGCGAGAGCGCTTCAGAGAGTAGCACTGAAACACACACAGTACCGTATGTAAAACAGATAACTAGTGGGAAGTCGCTGTGTAACACAGGGGACTCTGCTCAGTGCACTGTGGCAACCTAGAGGGGTGGGATGGGAGGGCATGGGAGACGGGTTCAAGAGGGAGGGGACATATATATACTTAAGGCTGACTCACATAGGTATACAGCAGAAACCAACACAACTCTGTAAAGCAATTATCCTCCAGTTAAAAATGACTAAAAGTTAAAGCAGTAAAAGGCCAGAAAAATAAATAAATAAATAAAACACATCCATCAACTCACAAAGAAAGTTGTCCTGGTTATAATGAGGAAACAAATGCCATTTGTACAAACACTTTGTGTTTAGCCAAATGAACAAAAAACTAAAACTCAATCATCTTACGTTAGGTCACAAAGTTACTTTTTATTATGTTAACCACGTATTTATTCATTTGGCCCTTAATTCATTTTATAAACATATGCCTCTCTTAAGTGTTTTACATAAATTGTACCTTGGTGATTTTTTAAAACATTTTGACAGTGCATATGTAAGAGATATGCTGAAGTTTTTTGTGCTATTTGGGCCCAGTGGAAATTTCAGCCCTTTCAATAATGTTTATTTTTTTAATATAAAGTTATTTAGTTTAATTGGAGGCTAATTACTTTACAATTTTATTGAAGATGCTGCTGCTGCTAAGTTGCTTCATTTGTGTCCGACACTATGCGACTCCACAGATAGCAGCCCACCAGGCTCCTCTGTCCCTGGGATTCTCCAGGCAAAAATACTGGAGTGGGTTGCCATTTCCTTCTCCAATGCATGAGAGTGAAAAGTGAAAGTGAAGTTGCTCAGTCGTGTCAGACTCTTCGTGATCCCAAAGACTGAAGCCACCAGGCTCCTCCGTACATGGGATTTTCCAGGCAAGAGTACTGGAATGGGTTGCCATTTCCTTCTCCATACTGAAAACGGGATCTCCTTTAAAAAATTATTGTAATTTAACACATATGCATTTATTATTTTATTTTTATTTTCCATGCCATGCAGCATGTGCGATCTTAGTTCCCTGACCAAGGATCCTCTGCAGTGGAAGCATGGAGCTTTACAACAGTTGGACTGCCAGAGGATTCCTTAGGTCTCCTTTTTAGAGTTTATGGAGAAATGGTTATGGCAAAAGACTTTCAGACTTCTGTATTTCTATAAAATCTCACATCTCCCAGGGTGGTAAGATCCATCCCCCAGAGATGTTCCCCTTCCAGATGCCGTGTCTGGGGCCTTGGAGATATTTGGAAGGAACAAAGTAAGTATAACAAAACTTCTCAACAGAAGTGAGGCTGAGAGAGGGAAGTGAAGGCCACAGTGTCCTTTCCAGGTCTTCTGAACACGAGACAAGCTCCAGCTGATCTTGGACATACTCCGAGCAATCTGAGGAGAAAGCGAAGTCTCCAAGTTTGGTGGGGTGGATTGTGTTTGACCCCACTGACTTGTGCCCAGAGTTAACACTGACTGGGGAGAGTAGTTCAGAGATATCCACAGCCTGCAGGCTGGAAACATGTTCCTGAGCAGAACCCGTTGTCCCTGTGCCCCAAATATCCTTCCCACTGTCCATCACTTAAAGAAATTTGGACACATCCACCATGGTAGATTTACTTTGCTCCTGAAATGGTCACTGCAATAAAATAAAATAAAGCAACACTTCCACACGTGAGTAGTGACCATGGGTAATGAGACATACTGGAGCGTTCACTTACCTTCACGGCCACCAAAATCTTGTCCTGCTCAGGACAGAGGTTATAGCATTCAGCGAGGAAAACTTTTCCAAAGGCTCCTTCACCTAGCTCCCTTTTCAAGACAATGTTGTGTCGCTTGATGTGCTGAACAACTGTAAGACAAAGACAGAATGGAAATTGGAGTCGAGGCAGCCAGAGCTGAAGGCAAAGGGCAGGCTGCATCCTGAGCTCACAGACCTAAAGTGTCTCCTCTGCACATAGAAAACTGGAGGATAAACTCAGCATCCATCCTCAAGGTCCACCCAAAGGGCCTCCAGGCAGTTGGTGGTTTAGGCTTGCTCTCCAGAATGGAATCACTATTTTCAATAGAACCAAAGGAATCACTTAGCTGTTGGCTGTAAAACATCATTCATGATCTTTATGGACCAAGAAAGGGGAGAATTGAGAAGGGGATGGATATGAATGGCAGGTCTCTCTCTCATAAGCCAGTGCTTTGTATATATTCATCAGTTATTTCTAGTGGGAAAAGCAGAGAGCTAGCTAGGAAGCCCTAAGCCTTTGTTAAGTCCCTTCAGCCTATTGAGGGAGACAGGCTCAGAGGACATAAAAGGAAAATGCAAGATCTGTGCATTGCTGATGAAGACTGTGCCCTCACCTCACTTTTTGCTTCCTCACATGGTGGACTCCATGGTTGAGTTTTGGTGACTCCTTCCATTTAGACCAGAAATGTCTAGCCCATTGTGCTAAAGGCTGGTTTCCTTAGCTCCTTTCTGAGAGCGTGTTCTACCTTGGCTGTCTAAAGCCAAGAAGAGGTATATACAGAAGCATCAGGGGAAGGGGGACTATTTACTCCTCTCATCCAGAGCTGAGCTGGCCCATGCCACTCATCCATCACCTTCCTGGAGGAGGCAGGAGGCGGTCCCAAGGCGGTTCTTTGGGAGCGCGGTAGTGCACAGTGGAAGGCAAGTGAATGATTCTCAGGACAGAGCTGGTGGAGAAGCCCGAAAAGAGACTCTGCAGAGGACAGAGGACGCCACAGTGTGAGCTTGGGCCTCGTCACCCAGCACATCAAGCACTGGATCCCTGAGCCCAGGGCTTCCCCTGGGTCACTGCCACCAGGCTTTTCTGAATGTCTCATCCCTAAGTGGCATACTGAAAAAAGAGACGGTGAGTCCCTCTAGAACTTGGAATGTGCAGTCAACAATATTCTCTCATTGGACTCTTAGAAGCATTCTTCCCTACATTTTATACATGGGGAAACTGAGTCTGCAGGAATTTCAATGATTCATAGTATGAGAATGGAGGAATTGGGATGTGAACTCAGGTTTGTCTGAACCCAGAGTCTGTAACTTTTCTTCTGCACCAGAAAGTTCTTTTTTCAGTTGTAAGTTATGCTAAGTGTGATGAGAGAAAGGGAAGTATGTAAGTAAGAGAGTAAAAGGTAAAAATAACCTCCCAGCTTCCTTTCTGCTTAGTTCAACAGCCAGTTCAAATTATTAAAAGTTACAAAGAAGATACAAAGCTTATCTCTACAGTTTTAATCATGATAATAACATGAATACCCATGAAGTCACATTCCATTAAGAAACAGAACATCACTAGTACTTTTGAAGCACCACTGTGTTCTTTCTGGATTGTACCCATTTCCTACTCACCTCCCAGGGATAATCACTAGCCTGAATTTTGTGTTAATCATTTCCTTGTTGGTTTGCTGCCACTGACAGCAACCCAATGAGAGATTGTTGCTTGTTTTGAAGCTAATAAATGGAGTCATATTACATGCACCCTTCCCTGTCTTACATCTATCTTCAACATTGTTCTTGAGACTGAATAACACTGTTTGTAGTAGTAGTAGTAATTTCTTTGCTTTTACTTTGTAATATTCTGTGGAAGGACTGTAACACCATTTATTTGTCCATGCTATGTTGATGGATATGATATATACAGTTTCTTCTTAGATATGACTTGATATAAAATGCAAGTGGTGATTAAGGTTTTGCTTTAATAGGATTTTACTCCTGATAATTCATGTGGTTTGGAGCTTTGGCTGCTTCCTTGGGCCTCTGGGAACTCAGGGTGATAAAAATCAAAAGGTCTTTTATGAGCAACATTATTAATGAATCTAAGAATGTATATTAATTTCTCATGCTCCAGAAGCAATGCCTGAATTTAAGAGGAGAAAGATGTGTTCATTAGGAAGAGTGCCCATATAAAGAGATGAATGTAATTCTTGCAGAGAATTAGCTGCCCTATTTAAATCTAATATTTAACTCCATGGTTGTCATATGTTCATTGAGAATTAAATTGCCACTTGATTTACTTTACACTTTAACCAGATCAAGGCTAGTATTTAACTTTTTTTTTTGCATTTGATTTACACTTTTCTTGCCTCCCTCCTCCCTTTTCTCCTTTCTTTCTCCTTTCCTTCCTTTTCCTTTTTTTCCTTTCCTCCCTCTCTCCCCATCCCCCTCCTCGCCCTCTCTTTCATTCCAAGCAGTAAAAAATGTTGATGGGAAATAACTTTCTAAAGCTCTGGATAAAGCCACAACTTCATCATCTTCCAAGCTAAAACTGATGAGACCAGTTTTACCACACTGGCCTTGAAGGCAGTAGACACATCTTTTAAGAAAAGGGCTATTTTGCATTAATTTGCTTTGCTATATAGTAGATTACACAACTAGTGGCCTTTTGCCAATGTACTCCATCCAAATAGAAGGAATTCCTCTTTTCTAAGACTGGAAGCCACTGAGGGGCACAGGTAACAAGTTTTTGTTTGTATCTGCATTTCTGCCAGGGTTTCATAGTGCTCTGCACACAGATGGTGCTATCCAATATTTGTTGGAAAATGTGCCAAATGATAATAGAAGCAAGTGACAAATACTGTTCAGTTTCATTATTTCAGTTAACTGACAATAATCCTATTGAATGTGCAGGCAAGAACAAAGCTCAATTCTCCAAGATGTCAGGAGTAGGAAGAACAACTAGTCTGAAGCTATCACATACTTGAGCTAAGAATTTCTTCCCATTCTCCTCCAGGAGAGCATTGAAATATATCCCAAACTGCCTCATTGCCTGTTTCCTTCAATCACCAAAGGAAATCCTCGGTACCCTCTCAGACCATCCCTCTTTATCCAGCCTCAAACCGCCAAACTGCTCATAATTGCCCCAAGCAGAGCCAATGCTAACCCCTTCACCTCCCTCACAAGTCCTTCCATCAGTTCTTCTGGGTGAAATGCCCATCATCCAGTATGTCCCTGTATCCTAAATCTCTCCTTAAACTTCTCTTTACCTCCCCAGCTCCAATAAAACCTTGCCTTTGCTGAGGATGGGCTTTTCTGATAGCTCAGCAGTAAAGAATATGCCTGCCAATGCAGGAGATGCAGGTCAGGAAAATTTCATCCCTGGGTCAGGAAGATACCCTAGAGAAGGAAATGACTGCCTACTCAGGCATTCTTGCCTGGGAGATCCCATGGACAGAGGAGACCAGCAGGCTACAGTTCCATGGGGTTGCAAAGGAGTCAGATAGAAAATGACTTAGCAGTTAAAACACCACCACCATAATGTGCCTGAGGACCCCATGACTCCTCCCTCCAGCCCTCTCAAATGAAAGCCATCCCCACCCTTCACTCCCAGGTACATCAAGGCCTTTGGGCATGATGTCTGACATGACCCACCACCCCTCACCACCCCACCGTCTCCTGCTAGAGCCCCAACCAGTTGAAAGCATCTGTCTTAGGGAGCCATCAGCCTGCACCATGTTGGGCCCCTCACTATGACATCTTGGCTACCCCACTCACTCACTGAGCTCCTTGCTCACATTTTCCCTCTTACCTCCTGATACCAGCATTCTAAAGCCCGAGGCACAGACGGGTGAAGTATTAATAGTTTGCCCAAGTTGTTCAAACACTCAGCTACCATTTGTTTTGTGTCTTTCAGCAATGCAGCTAAGAGGAAAGGCACTGGGAAATTTGGTTTGGCTGTTTGCATGGCATTTAGTTGACTTTTTCTTGGGAATAAGACTTTTTTTTAAATTTTTTTTTATTATTATCATTATTTGGTGAGGCGCAAGCTGCACACATACAGAATCTTAGTTCCCTGGCTGGGGATTGAACTTGAAGTGTGGAGTCCTAATCACTGGACTACCAGGGAAGTCCCAAGACTTTCTTAATGAAAAAAGGAATGCACTGGTTTATATTCTAGACAATCTCACTGTGGACAGGAGCTTTGAATAACACTGCCTTAAAGGGTCCTCGGAGAAGGCAATGGCACCCCACTCCAGTACTCTTGCCTGGAAAATCCCATGGACGGAGGAGCCGGGGGTGGGCTGCAGTCCAAGGGGTCACGAAGTGTCGGACACTGAGCAACTTCACTTTTCACTTTTCACTTTCATGCCTTGGAGAAGGAAATGGCAACCCACTCCAGTGTTCTTGTTTGGAGAATTCCGGGAATGGAGGAGCCTGGTGGGCTGCTGTCTATGGGGTCGCACAGAGTTGTCTTAGGGAGCCATCAGCCTGCACCATGTTGGGCCCCTCACTATGACATCTTGGCTACCCCACTCACTCACTGAGCTCCTTGCTCACATTTTCCCTCTTACCTCCTGATACCAGCATTCTAAGAGCCCGAGGCACAGACGGGTGAAGTATTAATAGTTTGCCCAAGTTGTTCAAACACTCAGCTACCATTTGTTTTGTGTCTTTCAGCAATGCAGCTAAGAGGAAAGGCACTGGGAAATTTGGTTTGGCTGTTTGCATGGCATTTAGTTGACTTTTTCTTGGGAATAAGACTTTTTTTTAAATTTTTTTTTATTATTATCATTATTTGGTGAGGCGCAAGCTGCACACATACAGAATCTTAGTTCCCTGGCTGGGGATTGAACTTGAAGTGTGGAGTCCTAATCACTGGACCACCAGGGAAGTCCCAAGACTTTCTTAATGAAAAAAGGAATGCACTGGTTTCTATTCTAGACAATCTCACTGTGGACAGGAGCTTTGAATAACACTGCCTTAAAGGGTCCTCGGAGAAGGCAATGGCACCCCACTCCAGTACTCTTGCCTGGAAAATCCCATGGACGGAGGAGCCGGGGGTGGGCTGCAGTCCAAGGGGTCACGAAGTGTCGGACACTGAGCAACTTCACTTTTCACTTTTCACTTTCATGCCTTGGAGAAGGAAATGGCAACCCACTCCAGTGTTCTTGTTTGGAGAATTCCGGGAATGGAGGAGCCTGGTGGGCTGCTGTCTATGGGGTCGCACAGAGTCGGACATGACTGAAGTGACTTAGCAGCAGCAGCAAAGGGTCATAGGAACATTTGGGTTCATTTTATACAAAGTATCCTTGGCCAAGTGAGTCTAAGTGAAAGTCACTCAAGTTGTGCCTGACTCTGTAACACTATGGACTGGAGCTTAGCAGGCTCCTCTGTCCATGGAATTCTTCAGGCAAGAATACTGGAGTGGGTAAATGTTCCCTTCTCCAGGGGATCTTCCCAACCCAGGGATTGAACCCAGATCTCCTGCACTGCAGGTGGATTCTTTACCATCTGAGCCACCAAGGAAGCCCAAAGATTCCATGATAAATAAGCTATCGGGTAAGCATGTTAAAACTTTTTACATTCTTTATTTCTTAGGTCAGTCAAAGCTCTGCTTTTAACTTTGGAGACTCCAGTAAAACCACTTCAAACCTAATATGAATAACTAACAAAAATAAACAAATGAAACGCACAGACTCTACCATAAATAGCTTCTTAGATTTGAAGGGGAATAAAATCAAGACAATAGTTAATTTCTTTAAATAAATTTTTTTAAATAAAAAGTACCTTTTTAAAATTCACCTTGCCAAAGCTAGGAGTACCCAGAAGAGGTGTGTGTGGTGTAGGGACCACCAAACTCCTGTGGTCTGCAGACTGATCTATGTATGTTCATATAGTCAAAACAAAGGGTGTGATTAGATTATTGTGCAAATAAATCTACTCTATGGAATCAGGGAGAAATTGATGACCAGAAGTACTAATTGAGATGAGGGACTAAATATTGTGGATATCTTTATCATTAATGGAATTTTCCAGGGTGGAAATTCACTGCACTTGGGCATTTGCTTCCTAAGTACCAGAACTGAGCAGATTTCTAGTGTTCTATTAGCATCACATTACAGCCACTGAAAAATGCATTCTGTCACAAAGAAGTTTCAGTAGTTGTTGCAGATGCTTGTAGTTTCAGATGGTTTAAATAAAATTCCTAGTATCAATTTCTCCCAAGTAAATATCCTATATATATATGCAGTCTATAGTTCGGCCCAGGTCTATATTCATTACTACTAAATCTAAAACTAACAAAATGAATAAATAAATATCACTTCGCCCATTGAAGGTTGAAATAGGAAACATATCCTCTCATTTCCTTAGTAATAGAGTTTCACAGAGAAACTTGTCCCCCCCTGGACATAAGCCTACTCATCACATGGACCTTAAATTGAGACATTCATGGAATCTTTAATATATGCCAACTACTCTGCAGTTAAAAGGAAAGACATCTTTTATTTGTGAATAGGACTGTATAAATAGTGTACCCCAGAAAATAATGCTCTGTATTAGGAAGAATCTCTATGTTTCCCTACAAACCTAAATGTACGGCCCGCCTCAGCAGTTCCAGTGCAGAGGACCAGAGCTGTGATGGAAACTTCGATCACTGAGACCTACTCCCTCATGTTTGACAGTTGGCCAGTGAGTCTCAGAGAGGTGCAGTGACTTTCCCAGGGCCACACAGCTAGAAAGTGACCAAGCTAGAACTCCGATCCCCTAACTCTCAAGAGAGTGACCTTGGACTCTGTAACACAAGCCCCTATTTGAGACTGCATGCAGTGAGCATTCCCTGACAGTAAAGTGAAAACAGGTATATCATTCAGTTAATTATCTCTTCAACTAGAAATAATTAAAACATTCAGATTTCAGATTTATCATCTGAAATGGATCAAACATCTCACAATGAAGAGTATCATTACAAAATGGCCAATAAACATAAAATATGAGTGCATAAAGTAGGATGCCAAAGCTATGAAAAATGCTTGAGCTTGATTTTAAATGCAAGTAAAAAAATTATTTACTGAATATCTTAATGTCTATATCATAAGGAGCATATTGAAACAGGTTAAATCATCCACCTTGAAAAAGTTAATTTATATGAAAGATGGGAACTATGGTTTTGAATTTATTTTATATTTTATTATTAAGATATGTTTGGACAATATTGAAAATAAACGTGATTAAGACCAGAGATGTAAAACACACCAGGACAAGACAAAGCCAAATATTCATAAATAACATTAATGATAAAATAAAACATGTAACAATACTGAGCCATTCTTAAGAAATTTTCAGCAAAAAATCCCAATGTGCATTACCATCGATTAATTTTCATATCTCTCTGAATGAGGTCAATAGTCACATTTATTTTACAGATGACACTACAATTAATTGACTAACTTGTGGTCATAGAGCAATCCACTTATCCTTTTCCAAGTGCAATTTCCAATGAAACAAGGAAATAAGAAGGAAAGAGAGAGACCCTAATATGTGCTGATTGCTATTAAGGGCCTGGAAATGTGCTGAGAGGTTTACAAGGGTTATTAATCTTCACAGCAATCTAGTAGGGTATCCTTATTTCCATTTTCAGATTAAAGTAACAAGGAGGGGATTACATGTGCTAAATAACTCATCTGAATTGATGCTGAAGCTAAAACTCCAATACTTTGGCCACCTGATGACTCATTTGAAAACCCCTAATGCTGGGAAAGACTGAAGGCAGTAGGAGAAGGGAACAGCAGAGGATGAGATGGTTGAATGTCATCACTGACTCAGTGGACGTGAGTTTGCGTAAACTCTCGGAGTTGGTGATGGACAGGGAGGCCTGGTGTGCTGCGGTCCGTGGGGTCACGAAGAGTCTGACACGACTGAGCGACTGAACTGAACTGAATTTGTATTATACAACTGGTACCAGGCAGAGTTTAAATTCTTTCCACTACCACACTTTATCTTTCCTTGGCCTTCTTACAACAAAGTGAAAGTGAGCTTGAATTTGCCCACCTGGGGAATCATGGGTCTACATTTACCACGTTAGTTTCAACAAACCTTTATTAAGCATGTGCGATAGCCTGGGCTTCGCTGGTGGCTCAGATGGCAAAGAATCTGCCTGCAAGGCAGGAGACAAAGGGTTGATTTTTGGGTCAGGAAGATCCCCTAGAGAAAGGAATGGCTACCCACTCCAGTATTCTCAGGGCTTCCGAGGTGGCACAAGTGGTAAAGAACTCACCTGGCAGCGCAGGAGATCTAAGAGATGTGGGTTTGATGCCTGGGTCAGGAAGAGTCCCTGGAGGAGGGCATGGCTATCTACTCCAATATTCTTGCCTGGAGAATCCCACAGACAGAGGAGTCTGGTGGGTTATAGACCATGAGGTCACAAAAGAGTTGGACATGACTAAAGTGATTTCAGGTACTTTATGTGATCATGCAAGGGAAAAGAAAAACTTAAATAAGAACTCAAATCAGAGAAAACAGAAAAGAAGGCTAAAACAAGATAAGCAGAAACGCAAATGTGCAGATTCTAAGGTTCCACATAGCTATTAAAATTGCCATAATTTGACTCTGAGTTTCCTGGCAGCAGAAGCCAAGAAGGAAACACAATAGTTTATAAAATTTTGACTACTCATAAGTAAGAGCACAGAAATTCCTATGATAAGTAAAATTTTTCATGGAATTTAGTTTTGAAAGGAATACATCAAATAGATTTTACATTGAAAATCAATGTCTTTAACAACATCTGTAGTGTAAATAGTGAGCATTCTAAGAATATTTTTTATGGCAGAGCCCAATAAGGAAAAAACATATTACACAAAAACCACCCTCAGTCAAACACTATACAGGGAGTCCAGAGTGCTTATCATCATAATGGCATAAAAATCAATGTCTATGGGCTTACTCAGGAATGCTTTGGGGATGGGGTTAAAGAAGAGATGTAATTTTCCACACCCACTGCTGGGCCTAGAACATATTAGGCAATCAATACTATTTTATGAATAAATAATAACATGAACATGCAAAAATAGATGAGTGATTGAACACGAGATGAGAATGGTAGAGAAGAGGGCACTTAAGGAGGGGGAAGAGCAAAAGCAAGGAGGAGGAGGAGGAAAAAGCACACAGTGCTATTTAAGAAGTTGTGATTTGTCCTATTTTTTCCTAAAGAGGAGCAGACAATATGTAGCAAAAGGAGGATGAGGTTGGATCACAGAGGACCTTAAAGTCCTTATAAACAAGTCCGGACTCTCGGACAAATGACTTCACTGCTTTTTGCCTTCATTTTGTTGTCTTTAAATCAAAGAGTTTATATTAAACAGCACATCATGTTCTATAATCAGTGAATCCTTGGATTTGTTTTATATGTAAGTTCTATCTAGAAGACTTTTGAGCATGGAAGAAAAGTGACAAGAACAAACGATTCTAGCAGTACTTGAACTAGAGGCAGAGGGGCAAGTTTAGAAGTAATTCCTGACCTCCCTCTCATAGAGGCCCATGCTGAGCTGGAAGGTGGGCTCCATCCAGCCACTCATCCATCCCTCCTCTCCAGTCTCCTGTCCAAGAAATGCACACCGCTCAGGGTGACAGACCACAGGGAGGCTGAGATCAAGTCTGTGACCCCAAAGGGAACAGATGAAGTCACCGAGGACTAATCCTGATGTTTTCAGGGACAGGCAGAAAACAAGGAGCCTTAGAACAACACCAAAGCGGACAGGTGAGAGAGGCAGGAGAAAGGGCCAAGGATGAGCCTGAAGAGAGCAGAAGGCAGACTTCTGGGGCCGGGGAGTAAGTGAGAAGTTAGGAAGAGGAGGTGGTGAGTGGAGGCTGCACAAGTGGAGGGTTGGGGCAGGGACAGACAGGTGGGTCTAGGGATGACACAGTGACTCTCAGGCATGGGTACTGGGGGGATTTTGAGGAGGGGGGAGATTTGAGGGTGTCTGTAAGTTAAGGAGAACGTGTGTCCTCCGTCACTCAGTTGTGTCTGACTCTTCGCCACCCCATGGACTGTGGCTCTTTTGCCCATGGGGTTCTCCAGGCAAGTATACTGGTTGTCACTTCCTCATTTCCAGGGTACTTTCTCAACTCAGGGATCCAACTCTTGTCTCTTGCATCTCCTGTACTGGCAGGCAGGTTCTTTACCACTAGTACCACCTGGGAAGCCCCAGGGAGAATAGTAGAAAGTAAAAAATTAAATAGGCACCACAAATAGGAAGGAAGAGGGGGGAAAAAGGAGAGAAGGAAGGAAAAGAAATCTAGTGGGACAGATGACTGGGGAAGTCACTGGGAATCCAATAAGATGGATGAAGCAGAAAAATTCAGAGAGAGGAAAGGTTTTGAGCGAATCACTTCTAAGGGCCTCAGCTTTGATGCTGGACCACCGAAGGAGGAAGTGGACTTTCAGGGATTCCCAAGAGGCCCAGTGGGACCCTTCAGGCTAAGCCTTGCACTGGGTCTAGTGATGGACAAAATAGACGCTTACAAGGTGAGTTTGCCTTGCTGGGAGTGCACCAGGTACCTACTTGGATACCCCTTATGACATCAAATGGCAGCAAAGGACCTTTTCCTCCTAAATCAAATTTTAATACCATGTGTTGAATGAGTGCAGAGCAGCTATGGGAGGAAAGGTAAGACTAGGTTTTGTCTAACCTGAAATTCACATTAGATAAAAGACTTGAGTTATTTGAAATTAAAATACTCAAAACTTCTTGTAGAAAACATCCAGCGAGGGGGAAAGCCCCAGAAATCTTTCAAGCTGTTAGACTAAAGGGAACACCACACTTCAAAATACACATACGGCACATCCTTCGCTTTGACAGCCCCTAACAGCCAAAATTATATCTGTTCTACACTCTGGCATGTGGTAGAGTTGGATTGATCTGCCCTGACAGCCCTCCCTGCTGGAACAATACTTGTCAGTCAGCCCCAGCAATGTTTGTATTTTCAAGAATAATTATGCAGAGTGATTGTACAAGATTCTGGCAGGTGGGCCAGACAGGCTTATCTGCCTACTTCTCCAACCCTGTGTCCCTAAGCCCTCGTGCTCTACCTGCTTCTGAGGATGGCAAACACCTCTTTAATGCCCTCCGACCCCCTCCCAAGCTGTGCATTATCTTCCATTTGAGGGGTCTATGCTGATGCCTGTTTTATCATTTGGGATCCTCCATTCTATGCTCTCCAAACAGAAACCACTGTTTCTTCAATAATTTCAACTGGTAGCCACTATATATTCCTAATTGATTTTTTCAAGTTAGCTGGCCTTTACCAATGTACTTCTGAATGACAGTTCCATTGTGAAAGACATGTTTCATCTTTGGTGGGGTTAATTCACATATCACACACACACACACACACACACACACACACACACACCCCAGTGTGCATTCAGTGGCCTCCCTAGTCTATGTCTTAATTGTGGACAGTTTATCCGAGCTTAAATATATTGAGTATCTTCTCTGTGCACATACTCTAGTAAGGGTACGAGAAATGCAGATATAATGATAATGTGGTCAGAATGTGACAAATAGAGGTGACAGGGGCCAAACAAGTGATCTGAAGGTGGGGCCATTCAGTACAGGTTCCTTGTAGTCTTTGAGACAGTCTAGAAAAGCAAGATTTTCTTCATGAGGATAACTCTGAACGCAAGAGAATGGGGCCAGCACTTAGCCTAAGAAACAGTGGGAGCCAGGGGGCACTTCCTGAGTTCTGGCATTCCTTGCCAGCTTCCCAGGCTGCTTTCCATGGCTGTAGATCTGCCTCAATTCCACAGAAAGGCAATGATTAGTAGAGTTCATGATATGTGATGAACGAAAAGGAAAGGATCACAGACAACATTTTTGGGTGCATCCCAAGCGTTTTCCATCTCTGGATGGGTTACTATACAATATGCTTAACAGAGTACTATGCTATTTCCTCTTCAGCATGATCATTGGAAAGCTTGTATTCTCAAAGGTAGGGCTAATTTTGTTTTCCTTAAAGGATTTTTCAATACTTTCAGCATCTTTCACTCCTACATACATTTTTTTCTTTTTTTTTAACTTTTTATTTTTTTATTAATTTAAAACTTTATTCTATTTTACAATACTGTAATGGTTTTGCCATGTATTTACATGAATCAGCCACAGGAGTACACGATCTCCCAATGCCGAAGCCCCCTCCCCCCTCCCACCCCACACCATCTCCCCGGATCATCCCCTACACCAGCCCCAAGCATCCTGCATCCTGCATTGAACATAGACTGGTGCTTAATTTCTTATGTGATAGTATACATGTTTCAGTGCCATTCTCCCAAATCATCCCACCCTCTCCCTCTCCCTCAGAAGCCAAAAGTGCATTCTATACCTCTGTGTCTCTTATGTTGTCTCACTTACAGGGTCCTCATTACTAGCTTTCTAAATTCCATATATATGTGTCAGTATACTATATTGGTGTTTTTCTTTCTGGCTTACTTCACTCTGTATAATCGGCTCCAGTTTCATCCATCTCATTAGAATTGAGTCAAATTTTTCTTTCTTTCTCATTTCACCATTTGAGCTTCTATGTGTAAAGAATTGTGTTTGATGCTGGGGAAGGTTCAAGGGCGAATAAGGGCAAGAGGAAGTCAGGCTGATGGTCATTAATTGTACATCCACTGCATACAAGATGTTACGTCAAGCCTTGGGCATACAATTTCTTATTCAGACATCCTGCTGGACCTAAGAAGAGACATCACTATCTTCATTTGGAGGTTGGGAGAAATAAGTCTTGGAGATGTTAACCAATTTGCCCAAAGCCCTACAGCTGCAAAGTCGGCAAGGCAAATTAGAACTGTCTTTAAAACCAGGCTGCTGCTGCTGCTGCTAAGTCACTTTAGTCGTGTCTGACTCTGCGCGATCCATAGACGGCAGCCCACCAGGCTCCTCTGTCCCTGGGATTCTCCAGGCAAGAACACTGGAGTGGCTTGCCATTTCCTTCTCCGATGCATGAAAGTGAAAAGTGAAAGTAAAGTCGCTCAGTCATGTTCGACTCTTAGTGACCTCATGGACTGCAGCCCACCAGGCAGTCTATCCCAATAGAACACAAATATTTCCCCTAAAGGAACTGTAGTGTAAGAGGAAGACGAGACACAAAGTACACATATAACAGTTCTACAAAGAAGAGTGTAAAACTCACAATGACAGATGTTTGAAATACAGGGTTGTGACTTGTGCATGTTTAGAAGAAAAAGTAAGTTCTTTAAATACAGGGTATAGGGTTGTAGGATGTGCCATTTGAATTTTCCACTGTAAGTTGAAAGGGTTTGAAATGTTGGTTAGAAAGAAGGGTGTTGTTGAGTAATGAATTAAGACATCTCCAAATTGCCAGAATATCACTGGCATGTACTGGATATTCATATTAAGGCATATCCACTTCCATCAAGCTGGTTGTAGAAAAGGCAGAAGAACCAGAGATTAGATTTCCAACATCCGCTGGATCATGGAAAAAGCAAGAGAGGTCCAGAAAAACATCTACTTCTGCTTTATTGACTATGCCAAAGCCTTTGACTGTGTGGATCACAATAAACTGTGGAAAATTCTGAAAGAGATGGGAATACCAGATCACCTAACCTGCCCCTTGAGAAATCTGTATGCAGGCCAGGAAGAAACAGTTAGAACTAGACATGGAACAACAGACTGGTTCCAAATAGGGAAAGGAATACGTCAAGGCTGTATATTGTCACCCTGCTTATTCAGCTTATATGCAGAGTACCTCATGAGAAATGATGGACTGAAAGAAACATAAGCTGGAATCAAGATTGCTGGGAGAAATATCAATAACCTCAGATATGCAGATGACACCACCCTTATGGCAGAAAGTGAAGAGGAACTAAAAAGCCTCTTGATGAAAGTGAAAGTGGAGAGTGAAAAAGTTGCCTTAAAGTTCAACATTCAGAAAACGAAGATCATGGCATCTGGTCCCATCACTCCATGGGAAATAGATGGGGAAACAGTGGAAATAGTGTCAGACTTTATTTTGGGGGGCTCCAAAATCACTGCAGATGGTGATTGCAGCCCTGAAATTAAAAGATGCTTACTCCTTGGAAGAACAGTTATGACCTACCTAGATAGCAGAGACATTCAAAAGCAGAGACATTACTTTGCCGACTAAGGTCCATCTAGTCAGAGCTATGGTTTTTCCTGTGGTCATGTGTGGATGTGAGAGTTGGACTGTGAGGAAGGCTGAGCACCGAAGAATTGATGCTTTTGAACTGTGGTGTTGGAGAAGACTCTTGAGAGTCCCTTGGACTGCAAGGAGATCCAATCAGTCCATTCTAAAGGAGATCAACCTTGGGATTTCTTTGGAAGGAATGATGCTCAAGCTGTAACTCCAGTACTTTGGCCACCTCGTGTGAAGAGTTGACTCATTGGAAAAGACTCTGATGCTGAGAGGGATTGGGGGCAGGAGGAAAAGGGGACGGCCGAGGATGAGATGGCTGGATGGCATCACGGACTCGATGGACGTGAGTCTGAGTGAACTCTGGGAGTTGGTGATGGACAGGGAGGCCTGGCGTGCTGCAATTCTTGGGGTCACAAAGAGTCGGACACGACTAAGCGACTGAACTGAACTCAACTGATGTTAAAGTCCAAAATCTGAAGTCTATTTGCTGCTGTTGCTGTTAAATTGCTTCAGTCGTGTCCGACTCTGTGCGACCCCATAGATGGCAGCCCACCAGGCTCCCCCGTCCCTGGGGTTCTCCAGGCAAGAACACTGGAGTGGGTTGCCATTTCCTTTTCCAATGCATGAAAGTGAAAAGTGAAAGTCCAGTTTCTCAGTCAATGTCCGACTCTTAGCGACCCCATGGACTGCAGCCTACCATGTTCCTCTGTCCATGGGATTTTCCAGGCAAGAAATCTATTTAAGTTGAACCAAATGAATTTTCCATTTTTACACACCCAAATGAGACAAACATTAGCTATTTCATATGGCTTATTGTTAGGTTGTATCTTTACAAACAGAAACTCTGAAAGTTAGAAAGGAACTCATATCTTTTAATGTTCAGAAAAAGGAAAGTAATACAAGCACATGATAAAAAACCAAGAGCCTTAAGAAAAAAGTTGTACCCTTCCATACTCCTCCCTGTCCTTGGTCTTACTCTCTTGGGAAATCAATATAATACCATTTGGATTTTGGTTTTCTAGAGGTGACTGCCATAACTCTAATTAATATGCTATTGTTTTCCCAATTTAAGACTTCTCTATTGATTCTCCACTTTATTAGAGGAGGATTTTGCTCATACTACCTCCTACTCAGTCCAATAATTAACTGCTATAGTAATTTTTAGCTCTTCTATTGATTATCTATCATACTTTACCTCCATTTCAGCCAGTATCGTGACACTCTTCTGTATATAAAGCATATATATGAGCATATTAACACCCCTATCTTCTCTCTACCCCATTCACACATTGGGGTTTATCCTTTGAGCTTGGCCTTCACTACAACTGTGCCAATATTATTGCCATGTACATTCCATTCACAATATGATACAATAAAGGCTTTTATGGTTCTAAAACTTGAACTGCAATAAATAAAATTTATGTTACTATGATGGTGAAGAATCCACCTGCAATGCTGGAGACTCAGGTTCAATCCCTGGGTATGGAAGATCCCCTGGAGAAGGGAATGGAAACCCACTCCAGTATTCTTGCCTAGGAAATCCTATAGACAGAGGAGCCTGGCGGGCTACAGTCCATGGTATCACAAAGAGTCAGAGACAACTGAGAGACTAACATTTCACTTCATATTGATATGACCAGCTTAATATTGTATATTACAAGGCTAAGTGAGTGCTGGGTCTACATTTGTTTTTCATGACTAATGCCATGTAGAGAACTTCTGAGCCACCTGAAGAAGGATGTTCATAGCAACAAGATCAAAAGACTTCTCTCTTCTAACCATGAAGATTGTTCTAGCATAAAATTCAAACAGATAGATTTTTCATTTCTCCTGCTGGTACTTAGCAGACCTCTTAGATTGAAGTCTATGGTACTTATTCAACACTGGGAAGTCATTTTTGGTTTTTTCTTTGATAATTTTATCCTACCACTTTCTTCAGTTCTCATTATTATCTGGAAATCTTAATAATCATATTCCACTTCTCCTGATACAAGTGAATTGTGTGAATTCTTTCTCATGAATTAGTCCTTTTTCTCTTCTTCTCCAGCTCTGTCTGCCTTTGCCTTTTTGCTCTTTATTCTGGAAGAATTTCTTTTGCATCTTTCGTACCTATGATTGAAATTTCCATTTCTGTCATCATAGATTTAATTTGTTTGAGTTCCTTATCTTATAATTCCTATTTCCTAGCTATCCAATTTTGATTTATGTGTATCAAATCTCAAATCAGGAGAACATTTTTTCTTTTTTAAAATTTTCTTCCACTCAAAAAATTTCTGTACCCTCCAAGGTCAGTTTTTCTCTCAGATCTTCTCTTTCAGTTGCTATTGTCCTCACATGTAGAGTGGATCTTGAATCTTATTTATATTGAAAAAAGAAAGTCTGGGTAGCTAATAAGGATTTCCTGGGTTATTTAGTCAGTATTGCCAATTTCAGAAAGGAAGTTTAGTTAAGAATTGGATCATTGGTGGAACATAGATAGGAATGCCTTGCTGTAGGATGAAGAGGCGGACAATGGACCATTTGGCTAGAGTATAAACATGTTGAGTAAAGAGAACAGTACTCTGGAGTTCTAATACCCGTGCTACTACCAGGCTTTATCCTCTATGACAATCTGGCAATTTCTGCACAGAACTGTTTTAGATTCTTTTTTGTATGAAGATAAATAAATATCCACTTCTCTGCCCAGTTGGAGATGGGAGTGTATATCTCTCACGCCTCCCTTGTTTTAAGCCCTTTCTCACCCTTTTCTTCTGTTGAACCTGCTGCACTTGCTGATCCCAAGCCTGGAGCCACTGCAGCTTCCACCGAACAGGGCACTCTTGCCTCCACTTCAGATCCCCATGGCATATCCTGAGCTGAAGATCCCTCCTTTATGTTTCATGTATCAGCATAGCAACCATACTCCATCTATGTTCCAGAAATCTAGTGAAAAATCTCAGCCATTACAGCCCCAGCCTCTCCTTCACTTCACTGTTATGGATAAGGGCAAACAGATACACTCCAGTCAGCAATCTGTGCAGAATGTCTTCAGTACCTTTCTAGGGAAGTTCTCCTTGGAGTCTCCACGCAGATGGAATGTTCTCAAGAGCTCAACCCAGGGTGCCTGAGGCCCTAAAACAACCTATCGATTTCACAAATGAAGACAGCAAGGCACAGTAAAAGTGCTAATTTCCCAGAGCTTAGCAAGGACCCAAAACCATTTGCTTGCCCTGAAATCCAGTGCCATTTTCATTATACCCTGGTCTTTCTCATTATAGACATTTATCAACCAAACACAACACACAGTTCAAAAGTGTAAGAACAGGGGAAGACAGGGAAGATAAGGACTGCACGAAGTCAGCAGAATATGGCTGTAGCCTGTGCCCAGAAGTCAAATTACTCTTCCTCTGCAGCTACAAGGTTTATCTCTTGTGCCCTCTGCCTATTTACACTCTCCATCTCCGATGAGCTGCAAACCTGGGGTGTGAACTCACATCAAGAAGCACTGTGTTAAAGGCAGTTTATGAACTGAAGGCAGATTTATAACATGATAGTCATGGTGCTTGGGCTCCATTCCTCTCTGTCTAGGACAAGAACAAGTTTTGTGTGCTTCTGTCAGCCGGAATACTTCCAAACTTTGCAGTCAATGCTACGAATTCAGTTTTTGGAGACTTGTTATAAAAAGTGCACAGCTAAGTCATGTTACCTAATTACACTGCTTTAGAGAAGCGAGAACCATCCCTACCCACTGAGTGTGAGGTCCTGTTGAGGATCCTGTATTGGGTCAGGCTAATCTGGCTCTTGCTCTGGTTCCCCAAGTTTATAATGAAGTCCTTTCTAGACACTGCCTTCTCCTGAGAAAGTTTTAATGCAACTATTACAAAGGAAACTACTTACATTGGGTGATTAAAAATTCTGTTGTTAAATGTTAATAACCACTTATAGCTGCAATTAACATGGTCTAAAGTATTAAGAGGACATAAAATATTCAGAGTAGATTACTTCAAATTCATTCAAGAAAATGATGGGATCAACAGGGATTAATTTCTCAGATATACAAATAGCTCAGTCAGTTCAGTGTCAGAAAAACAAACAAAACCAACATATGGGCAGAACAACTAAATAGACATTTCTCCAAAGAAGATATACAGATGACTAAGAGGCCTATGAAAAGATGCTTCAGTTCAGTTCAGTCGCTCAGTCATGTCCGACTCTTGGCAATCCCATGAATCGCAACATTCCAGGCCTCCCTGTCCAGCACCATCTCCGGAGTTCACTCAGACTCACATCCATCAAGTCTGTGATGCCATCCAGCCATCTCATTCTCTGTCGTCCCCTTCTCCTCCTGCCCCTAATCTCTCCCAGCATCAGAGTCTTTTCCAATGAGTCAACTCTTCGCATGAGGTGGTCAAAGTATTGGAGTTTCAGCTTGAGCATCATTCCTTCCAAAGAAATCCCAGGGCTGATTTCTTTCAGAATGGATTGGTTGGATCTCCTTGCAGTCCAAGAGACTCTCAAGAGTCTTCTCCAACACCACAGTTCAAAAGCATCAATTCTTCAGCGCTCAGCCTTCTTCACAGTTCAAATCTCACATCCATACATGACCACTGGAAAAACCATAACCTTGACTAGACGGACCTTAGATGGCAAAGTAATGTCTCTGCATTTGAATATACTATCTAGGTAGGTCATAACTTTTCTTCCAAGGACTAAGCATCTTTTAATTTCATGGCTGCAGTCACCATCTGCAGTGATTTTGGAGCCCCCAAAAATAAAGTCTGACACTGTTTCCACTGTTTCTCCATCTATTTCCCATGAAGTAATGGGACCAGATGCCATGATCTTCGTTTTCTGAATGTTGAGCTTCAAACCAACTTTTTCGCTTTCCTCTTTCACTTTCCTCAAGAGGCTCTATAGCTCTTCACTTTCTGCCATAAGGGTGGTATCATCTGCATATCTGAGGTTATTGATATTTCTCCCAGCAATCTTGATTCCAGCTTATGTTTTTTCCAGTCCATCATGTCTCATGATGTACTCTGCATGTAAGTTAAATAAGCAGGGGGACAATATACAGCCTTGACGTACTCCTTTTCCTATTTGGAACCAGTCTGTTGTTCCATGTCCAGTTCTTGACCTGCATACAGATTCCTCAAAAGGCAAGTTAGGTGGTCTGGTATTCCCATCTCTTTCAGAATTTTCCACAGTTTATTGTGATCCACACAGTCAAAGGCTTTGGCATAGTCAATAAAGCAGAAGTAGATGTTTTTCTGGACCTCTCTTGCTTTTTCCATGATCCAGCGGATGTTGGCAATTTGATCTCTGGTTCCTCTGCCTTTTCTAAAACCAGCTTGAACATCAGGGAGTTCACGGTTCACATATTGCTGAAGCTTGGCTTGGAGAATTTTGAGCATTACTTTACTAGCATGTGAGATGCTTATTATCACTAATTATTAGAGAAAAGAAAATCAAAACTACAATGAAGTATCACCTGACACTTGTTAAAATGATTGTTGTCAAAAAGTCTACAAATAATAAATGCTGGAGAAGGTGTGGAGAAAAGGGAACTCTCCTACATTGCTGGTGGGAATGTAAGTTGGTACAGCCACTACAGAGAACAGAATGAAATTTCTTTAAGAAACTAAAAATAGATCTATGATATGATCCATCAATCCCTCTCTTGGACATATATCTGGAAAAAGAGGAAAACTGATTGAAAAAGATGCATGAGCCCTGAAGTTCACAGCAGCACTATTGAAATGTCAAAGGTATAGAAGACAAATGGATAGAAAGATATGGTGTATACCTATAATGGAATACTACTCAGTCATCAAAAGAATGAAGTAAAGCTATTTGCAGCAGCGCAGATGAACCTAGAGATATCATACTAAGTGAAATCAGCCAGAGAAAAACAAATATCATTTGATGTCACTTATATACAGAATCTAAAAAAAAGATACAAATGACCTTTTTTATAAAACAGAAGTAGACTCATAGAGAAAACAAATCTATGGTTACCAAAAAAGAAAGGGGTGGGGATAAATTGGGAGTCTGGGATTAATAGGTACACACCACTATATATAAAACAGATAAACAAGGAATTACTATACTCAATATCTTATAATAACACCTGTAATGGAATAGAATTTTAAAAAGAATATATCCATATACATATGCATATACATATATATTATATATAAATACACATTTGAAGCTAACAAAGCATTGTAAATCCACTATATTTCAATAAAAAATAAGATAATAGAAAATAAAAAATAAGCCATTGTTAAATTTTGTGGTATACTGAAGTGGAGGCAGTAATCAGCTGATGACAACTTGTTCCTATGGGTGTGGTTAGATGATGTCAGCCCTGGGTTGAAGCCTCACCTAGGGCTGAGTGGCAAGCCTCCAGAGAGAACTTGATGCCTCAGGAGGAATGAAATCTGCTTGGGGTTGAACTGATAGTTAGGACTGAACATGGGACCCAGGCCACTTATGTGATCCAGGTACTTCTACCATAAAATGCTTGAGTGAACCAACAGGATTTGGAAGGAACAATAAAATATTCTTATATTTTGAGATGAATATGCACATGATTGCAATGAACTGAACAGGAGTGAGATCATACAAGTCCAGATGAAACCACCAGAGCCACGAGGGAGCCAATGAAGACCCAGTGGAAAAATGTCCATAGACGAAGAAAAGTGAGAAACAAGGAGGAAAGTGCCCCATGGCAGGGGCCAGGGTGCTGGGGGGGAAGCAGTGAGTGAAAATAAGCACAGTTTGCAGGCAGGGTTTAAGAGGAAGAAAGGAAGTCTCAGTCCAATTGTTGCTGTAACTAACTACACGCATGTGTGTGTGCATGCTCAGTCATGTCCGACTCTGCGACCCCATGAACTGTAGCCCGCCAGGCTCCCCTGTCCATGGGATTTCCCAGGCAAGAACACTGGAGTGGCTTGGTATTTCCAACTTTAGGGGATCTTCCTAACCCAGGGATCAAACCTGCATCTCATGCAGCTTCTGCTGCATTGGCAGGTGAATTCTTTACTGCTGAACCACTTGGGAAGCTGGCTAGCTATATGAGTTACAGCAATTCACTTAATATATCTGTCCAACTTCCATTTCTCTCCTCCCGCTGTAAAATGAGAATAGAAATCCCTGACCCTTGCATGCTAGCAAGAACAAAATGGTATTCTAAATGAAAGGCATTCAGAAAAGTAAAATGTAGTATAAATGGTGTATAAATGTAGTATATATAGTAACCATAAATGGTTACATGGTGTGACCACTGCTACTGAGAAATCTGATGTTCAAGATAAATAGTGCCTTATAGATATATTTTTGGGGTTCAATTCAACATTAACTATTATAGACAAACTATAATACTAATGGGGCCTTCTGCTCTGGAGTACTTTGAGGCTTAAAAGTACTCTGACATGTTATTTTATATGAGCATGGAAAAAGATCTGTGGAATGGGCTATGAACAGTTTCCAGAGTTTCATTTCACAGCTAAGGAAGCAGAGGCTCAAAGAGGTTGAGGGGCTCATCCAAGGTTGCACAGCTGGACAGTTATAGAACCAGAACCTAAGCTTGACCTTTCAATTCCAAGTTGAGTGTTCTTTACACCAGAGTGGCATAGTGGCATTATGGAGACCACAAATCACAAAAGGAAAAAAATCATTCTTGAGATAAGACTTGTAGATAAAATGTTAAGATCAATGCAAAACACTAGTGCAAAAATAGTGCCAAACATTTTGGCTACTCGAAAGATATGAACTCAAGAAAGGAGAAGTTAATGTGAATGGTTATCACAGGAAAGACTTCACATGTTAAGAAAAGCTCTGGGTTTTCATATGAAAAATGGATTTCTTAGAATAGTTGGAAATAAAGGAGAAGAAGCAAAAGCATGAAGTCAGGATGGTGAGACTAAAATTGCTATTTAATCAGGGGTGTAGTAAAAGGTGGTGGGAGAGAAGTTTCCACAGAAGCTTTGATAGGTTAAATGGAACCAGATCATACAGAGCCCAGGGTTAGATGAGAAGATCTAGCTTTGATTCCATAAGCAGAATCTAGGTTCCTGAACAAGGAAGTGGCATTATATATGCAGTATGTTGAAAAAGACCCTGATGCTGGCAAAGACTGAAGGCAAAAGGAGAAGAGGGCAGCAGAGGATGAGATGGTTAGATAACATCACTGACTCAGTGGACATGAATCTGAGCAAACTCTGGGAGATGGTGAAGGACAGGAAGTCTGGCATGCTGCTGTCCACGAGGTCACAAAGAGTCAGACATGACCTAGCAACTGAATAACCACAACAACTTATTGTCTGGTAGGAATATGCAGCGTATTAAATGCACCCAGAAGCACAGAGAGTAGCTAGGAGATCACTGCATTAACAACATACTCATGAAGTCCCTGTACCACCGCAGTGGCAATGAAAATAAAGGAAAGCTACAAATCCTAAGAGTCAAGTCATCACTGGGTAATCAGAGCAAGAGAATTACTCACTCAACTCATTCAACTGCATACTCCACATGACGTTCAGAAACATAAATAGTTGTCTCAATCATATTTTCCCTTAACCATGCTGCCAAATTAAGTGATCCAGGGTTGCCAAAGAAAAAAGTTCATTAAAAATCACTAGAATTTGTCAAAAAGGTTCTTTAATTCATCCCTTGGTCTTCTATCCAAGAAGATTTCTCAGAAGTGAAATGGCTATATACATGCACAAACACCACTGGGGTCACCTTCAGACCTTTCCAATGCCCTTAAATATGGACCCATGTCACAAATCCTTGTATTTAATGTCAAAACATATTGTCAAGTGTCACTTTTCATTGTACCCATATAAGCTCTGAGGGGGTGAGGTGAAGATGGGGAGAAGAAACTGGTGCAAAGAAGCCTCAAATATGAAGCAGAGGAGGAGGAGAAGGACAGGAAGATGTGGACCAGTATGGCACTGTGGATGGAGAGCCCAGATCTTAATAACGTGGTTGTCTGAACCAACCCGAGGCTTCCCTGCTGGATCAGAGGTTAAAGCGTCTGCCTCCAATGTGGGAGACCCAGGTTCGATCCCTGGGTCGGGAAGATGCCCTGGAGAAGGAAATGGCAATCCACTCTAGTATTCTTGCCTGGAGAATCCCATGGACAGAGAAGCCTAGTAGATTACAGTCCACGGGATCGCAAAGAGTTGGACACGACTGAGCGACTTCACCTTCACCTTCACCTGAACCAACCCAAGCTCAATGCTTCAGTCTGCTTTTCCAGCACTCATTATCTGAACCTTGCCCCAAAGCAAAACAGGTTTAAGGTTGAAATTAGTCCCCTTTCTTGGTTGGCTGGTGGGTTCATAGACATGGTCTAATTTGAATAGCTTCCATTTCCCAAGTGAATTTTAATAAAGACATACTTTCCCTTTAAATTTCAACAGCTCTGCTGTGTTTTCCATTCCCTCTTCATTTCAGCATGTGGGCATCACACACACACACACACACACACACACACACACACCTCGCACGCTGCACTGACAGCTGCTCCCCAGTCAATGAAGTCACGTTACTCTGTCATGAGGATGTGTGAAATCAGCCATCTCCCAGGAGGTGGGCAGAGGCACGCACGATGCAATCAATGTAAACGGGGGAATTTTCTGTCTCCTGAGCCTGTTTTGTTGGCTCATTGAGCAGAGGAGTGAACAAGCTTCATTGGGTGCAGAACTGTACTTAGGAAAAACCTTTTCTTTTTATTGCCATTATATGTGATAATGACTTCATGAGACTGTCACCTTTTGATTCACACTGGCTGGATGAAGCAGGCTCCCTGTTCTCAGAAAAATCCCACAGAATTAACCTCTTTTTTCTCATAAAGACGTCAATAGCGATATTCAACCCACACTCCACAGGCAGGCAGACCAGGGCCCCTCCAACGGCCCCAAGGCTGGGGACATCATGGTCATGATAGCTCAGCACCTCAAAGCATCTCTGTCAGAGCTGATGATCACAGTGCCCCATGCCAGACAGTTGTCGCTCCTGCCAAGGAACTGTCAGCCCAGGCGTTCCTCTGGCTGCACGTGTATTCATGGGTCATTCCAATACAGAGACCTCCCCCCCAGACTCCAGCAACCCAGAAATGGACTACTTAAGCCAGTACTGCAGAGCTTAACTATTATTCCACAGGGATTTTGTACTCCATGGAAAGAACTTATGAAAGACAGGTGTCTATTTTTGGGTTAAACATGCTTACATAATGCCTGATGGTGTGCAAAAAATGACTTGTCTTGTCTCACCTGACATTGTTCATTATTAGACTACCTCCAAGGACTTCCTTGCCCCCAGTTAAACCACTATCCAAAATAAACCAAAGCCAACAATTAGGCTTCATTGTTTAAATAAGAAATGTACAGAGGGAGGAAAGCTCCAGGACACTGGGACAGGGTGAGACCCTGGATGGCTAATTAACAGGACAGGGAAGGGAGAGTGACAGTCTCACACACAGGAGCTGGCAGTCCTAACTAATTAACAACAAATAATTTTACAGTAAGAGCAAGAACACATGTATTATGTTCTATAAAAGCTTAATAGATGTCACCATAAATCACTCCCATCTCTCCCCTGAAATTGAACTTGCACACAGGGTGCCTTGAAATCTTCAGGAATGAGGAATGGAGAGGATTGCACCCACTCCAGAATCCCTGCCTATTATCTCTTGTATCTCAATATGAAAGCAAGACTGCTTTCTTTCTGCCACTTGGCCCTTGACACATCTCAGCTGTTGTAACTGAGGTAGCATCAGTAACCTCTGTGGCCACCCTGAACCAGTTCTGATTATGGAAGGCAAGAAATGATCAGCCAGAGTTCCTGTTAGGATCTTGGATCCATGGTGTTGCTCTGGACTGGATGTCTGGTGTTTCCAGAAGGAGCTTCCTGCCTGAGATATAGAACAGATTCCTTCATCTGTGTCTCCTCTTACTGACTGGAACATTATGTTGCTAGGATGGGGCTTTGGGGAAAGAGTGCCATGAGCAGCTAGTAATGTCTGCTAGGCACTGGAATTAGAAGCACTGTTGGTTTTCATTCTGTTTTCATTTTCCACCATTTAAAAAATACGGTAAAATACATATAACACAAAATTAATTATTTTTAATGTGTATATTTCAGTGGCAGTAAGCCATCACAATTCTGTGCAACTATCACTACTATCTGGTCATTCCCAGGTGGCTCAAGAGTAAAGAACCTGCCTGCCAATACTGGAGATGCAGGTTCCATCCCTGGGTCAGGAAGATTCCTTGGAGAAGGAAATGGTAACCCACTCCGGTATCCCTGCCTGGAAAATCCCATGGACAGAGGAGCCTGGCAGGCTGTAGTCCATGGAGTTGCAAAGAGTCAGATATGACTTAGCAACTGAACAACAACAGATCATTACTGTCTACTATCTAGTTTTCAGAATTTTCCATCACCCCAAGTGGAAACCCTGAACCTGTTAAGCACTCACTTCCTATTCCCTGCTGTACCTCAGTCCCTGGCAACTACGAATCTGTTTTCTGTCTCTATAGATTTGTCTATCCTGGATATTTAAGATATATGGAATCATACAATATGTGCCCTCCTGTGTCTGGCATCTTTTAACTTAATGATTTCAAGGGTCACTGTGTTGTAGCAGGTGTAAGTGCTGTTCTGATCACCCTGACTAGTCCTGTCAAGATTCTAGACCATTATTCTCCTTCTGTTTCCTAAATAGCATCTCAGTTCCCTTATGATTCAGGAACCCACTATGAAACCCAGGCAAGTCTTTGTAGGTCTTTGTGTCAAATAGTTGACCTTTATTCGCATCCTCCCAGGCATTCGGTTCAACACTGCTCTCAGGGGGCAGGGTAACTGAAACCAGCACTCTGCTGCCTGTTACATAGATATTGCTTCCGTGCTCCACCAACCAGACTGCCTTTCCTGGGAATGGAAGCAGACTTGACCCACTCTCCAGAGCCCTGTTTTGCTTATTCATGACCGAGAGACTTCAAAAGCTGGACTTTAGCCAGGTGAGTTCCCTCAGTCTTGAATGTGACCTTTGCTTCCTGGAACCAGAATAGGTATTCTTTTCTCAATGTTTCCCACTAAGTACCACTAACCGCCTTTAACAATATATATAAAGCAAATATAAGAAAACTCTAAAAGAAGTAATAATTGAAACTTCCCAATTTAGCAAAGACATAAACCTAAAGATTCAAGAAGCATCCAAGCACATGAGCACTCAAAAATATACTTTCTTCCATCTTTTCATTCCTATATGCTTCAGTCAGAAGACGAAATGGTTTAGGAATGAAGATAGAGTGCGAAACCTGAGAAAACACTGACATTCCTTGAGATGAGCTGTGGCTGGGCATGCGCGCTAAGTTGCTTCAGTCATGCCCCAGTCTGTGTGACCCTGTGGACCTTAGCCAGCCAGGCTCTTCTGTCCATGGGATTCTCCAAGCAAGAATACTGGGGTGGGTGCCATGCACTCCTCCAGGGGATCCTCCTGATTCAGGGCTCAGAGCTGTTGCTGAGGGGAATCCAAAAGGGTGACATGAAGTATTACTTTCTCTTTAAGTAGAGCCAAATAATGATTAATGTGTGTGTTAGCTACTCAGTTGTGTGTGACTCTTTGCAACCGCTTGGACTGCAGCCTGCCAGGCCCCCTGTGCCTGGAATTCTCTAGGCAAGAGAACTTGAATGGGTTGCCATGCCCTTCTCCTGGGGATTTTCTCAACCCAGGGATCAAACCTGGGTTTCCGGCATTGCAAGCAGATTATTTACTATCTGAGCCACCAGGGAAGTGATAATGATTAATACATTTATAAACTCCCCTTAAATGAATCAGTAATGCATGAACCATGAACTTCCAGAGATTCAAGCTGGTTTTAGAAAAGGCAGAGGAACCAGAGATCAAATTGCCAACACCCACTGGATCATCAAAAAAGCAAGAGAGTTCCAGAGAAACATCTACGTCTGCTTTATTGACTATGCCAAAGACTTTGACTGTGTGAGTCACAATAAAATGTGGAAAATTCTGAAGGAGATGGGAATTCCAGACCCCCTGACCTGCTTCTTGAGAAATCTGTATGCAGGTCAGGAAGCAACAGTTAGAACTGGACATGGAACAACAGACTGGTTCCAAATAGGAAAAGGAGTATATTAAGGCTGTATATTGTCACCCTGCTTATTTATTTTCTATGCAGAGTACATCATGAGAAACGCTGGGCTGGAAGAAACACAAGCTGGAATCAAGACTGGCGGGAGAAATATTCACAACCTCAGATATGCAGATGACACCACCCTTATGGCAGAAAGTGAAGAGGAACTAAAGAGCTTCTAGATGAAAGTGAAAGAAGAGAGTGAAAAAGTTGGCTTAAAGCTCAACATTCAGAAAATGAAGATCATGGCATCCGGTCCCATCACTTCATGGGAAATTGATGGGGAAACAGTGGAAACAGTGTCAGACTTTATCTTTTTGGGCTCCAAAATCACTGCAGATGGTGATTGCAGCGATGAAATTAAAAGAAGCTTACTCTTTGGAAGGAAAATTATGACCAACCTAGATAGCATATTGAAAAGCAGAGACATTACTTTGCCAACAAAGGTCCATTTAGTCAAAGCTATGATTTTTTGAGTGGTCATGTATGGATGTGAGATTTTGAACTGTGAAGAAAGCTGAGAGCCAAAGAATTGATGCTTTTGAACTGTGGTGTTGGAGAAGACTCTTGAGAATCCCTTGGCCTGCAAGGAGATCCAACCAGTCCATTTTAAAGGAGATCAGTCCTGGGTGTTCTTTGGAAGGAATGATGCTGAGGCTGAAACTCCAATACTTTGGCCACTTAATGCAAAGAGCTGACTCACTGGAAAAGACTCTGGTGCTGGGAGGGATTGGGGGCAGGAGGACAAGGGGATGACAGGATGAGATGGCTGGATGGCATTACCGACTCGATGGATGTGAGTTTGAGTGAACTCTGGGAGTTGGTGATGGACAGAGAGGCCTGGTGTGCTGCAATTCATGGGGTCACAAAGAGTTGGACATGACTGAGCAACTGGACTGAACTGAAATGAATCAAGTATTCCTCTTCCATGGAAAAGTGGTATTATACACTGTGTTTCCTTTGTGTTTCTTTAAATACTATAATAAAAACATTCCCCTGAAAAAAAAGTTAACCTCAAACAGGATAAACCCAAAGAAATACACACTATGAAGATTAGAGTCAAACTTATGAAAACTAAAAACAAAGAAAAAATGTTGAGTGTACTGAGAGAAATGCACCTCATGTATAAGGGAAAAACTATTTGAATGCAATGGATTTCTCATATGAAACCACAGAGACCAGAAGAAAGTAGCCTGACCTTATTCAACTAACCAAAGGTACTGTCAACTTAGAATCCTACGTCTAGTTAAATATTCTTCACTAGTAAGAAAAGGAAACAAATAATTAGTAAATATCATATATTTTCCTTCTATTTTTGAGTTTTCTAAAGGAAAGTGAAAAAGTTGGCTTAAAGCTCAACATTCAGAAAACGGAGATCATGGCATCTGGTCCTATCACTTCATGGGAAATAGATGGGGAAACAGTGGAAACAGTGTCAGACTTTATTTTTGGGGGGATCCAAAATCACTGCAGATGGTGATTGTAGCCATGAAATTAAAAGACGCTTACTCCTTGGAAGGAAAGTTATGACCAACCTAGACAGCATATTGAAAAGCAGAGACATTACTTTGCCAACAAAGGTCTGTCTAGTCAAGGCTATGGTTTTTCCAGTGGTCACGTATGGATGTGAGAGTTGGACTGAGAAGAAGGCTGAGAGCCAAAGAATTGATGCTTTTGAACTGTGGTGTTGGAGAAGACTCTTGAGAGTCCCTTGGACTAGAAGGAGATCCAACCAGTCCATTTTAAAGGAGATCAGCCCTGGGTGTTCTTTGGAAGGAATAATCCTAAAGCTGAAACACCAGTATTTTGGCCCCCTCATGCGAAGAGTTGACTCACTGGAAAAGACTCTGATTCCAAGGGATTGAGGGCAGTAGGAGAAGGGGACAACAGAGGATGAGATGGCTGGATGGCATCACCAACTCGATGGACGTGCATCTGAGTGAACTCTGGGAGTTGGTAATGGACAGGGAGGCCTGGCATGCTGCAGTTCATGGGGTCGCAAAGAGTTGGACACAACTGAGTGACTGAACTGAACTGAACTGAACTGAATGTATATTTGGTGGATAAAGCAAAAATTATAACATTGTTTTATTATTAATGTATATAGAAAAAATAATGAAGACAATTATAAGTTACAAATGGGAAGTAAGGGGAGTAGCATTTCTACATTTCATTTGAGCTGGTAAAATGCCAAAACAGTAGACTATGATAAATTATGTTACTATAATACCAAGAGCAAAAATTAAGAAAGGTATGCAAAGGGACATACTTAAAAATGCTATTGATATATTAAAATGCAATTATAAAAAATGCTCAACTAACTTGAGGAAATCTGGAAGAAGAAACAAAGAGAACTAAAGGCAGCAACAAAAGAGAACAAACAGAAAAAAAATTAAATAAGAAACTTAAGCCCTAAGAAATAAATAATTACATTAAATGGAAGGATCTAAATAAGCCAATTAAAAGATAGAAATTCATATATGAATGAATGATATATCCAAGACAACTATATGAAATCCATAAGAAAGTCACTTAAATATAATAGTTAGGCAAGCTGAAAAGAAAAGAATGAATGGAAAATGATCATGGAAACATCAACCAAAAGAAATCAGAAATGGTTATATTTATATCACTTAAACTAAACTTTAGAGCACAGAGAATTACCAGAGACAGAAGGAGATACTAGACAATTGATTTGAGTCAATCAACTAAAAATACACACCAATCCTAAATGTGAATGCACAAAAAAATATGTAAGAAAAAAGTGAGATCACTTTAAAACAGAAACAGACAAATCCACAATTAAA
The DNA here is from genome assembly GCA_006408675.1 of Madoqua kirkii. NCBI lineage: Eukaryota > Metazoa > Chordata > Mammalia > Artiodactyla > Bovidae > Madoqua > Madoqua kirkii. Next base: position 17,477 of record SJYC01002867.1, on the reverse strand, counting down.
ACTGGATACTTCAATATCTTTCAATTACTGGCAAAACTACTCAATAGAAAAATCAGCTAGGATAAAAAAGACTTTTCACAGATCATCCTTTAGGATTTGAAATAACTCAACTGGAAATAGTCATGCTTCCTAAGGCCCACTTGACTTCCTGTTCCAGGAAGTCTCGCTCTAGGTGAGTGCACATACCATCATGATTATCTGGGTTGTGAAGTTCTTTTTTGTATAATTCTTCTGTGTATTCTTGCCACCTCTTCTTAATATCTTCTGCTTTTGTTAGGTCTATACCATTTCCATTCTTTATTGTGCCCATCTTTGAAAGAAATGTTCACACCTAACTTGCCTCTTGAGAAATCTGTATGCAGGTCAGGAAGGAAGAGTTAGAACTGGACACGGAACAGACTGGTTCCAAATAGGGAAAGGAGTACGTTAAGGCTGTATATTGTCACTGCTTATTCAACTTATATGCAGAGTACATTATGTACATAATGTACATAATGAAAAACGCTGGGCTGGATGAAACACAAGCTGGAATCAACATTGCCGGGAGAAATATTCACAACCTCAGATATGCAGATGATACCACTCTTATGGCAGAAAGTGAAGAGGAACTAAAGAGCCTCTTGATGAAAGTGAAAGAGGAGAGTGACAAAGTTGGCTTAAAGCTCAACATTCAGAAAACGAAGATCATGGCATCCGGTCTCATCACTTATGGGAAATAGATGAGGAAGCAGTAGAAAGAGTGACAGACTATTTTTTTGGGCTCCAAACTCACTGCAGATGGTGATTGTAGCCATGAAATTAGAAGACGCTTACTCCTTGGAAGAAAAGCTATGACCAACTTGGACAGCATGTTAAAAAGCCGAGACATTATTTTGCCAACAAAGGTCCATCTAGTCAAAGCTATGGTTTTCCCAGTAGTCATGTATGGATGTGAGAATCGGACTATAAAGAAAACTGAGCACTGAAGAATTGACGCTTTTGAACTGTGGTGTTGGAGAAGACTCTTGAGAGTCCCTTGGACTGCAAGGAGATCCAGCCAGTCCATCCTAAAGGAAATCAGTTTTGAATAGTTCTGAATATTGATTAGAAGGACTGATGCTGAAGCTGAAACTCCAATACTTTGGGTACCTGATGGGAAGAACTGACTCATTTGAAATGACCCTGATGCTGGGAAAGAGTGAAGGCAGGAAGAGAAGCAGATGATAGAGGATGAGATGGCTGGATGGCATCACTGACTCAATGGACATGAGTTTGGGTGGACTCCACGAGTTGGTGATGGACAGGGAGGCCTTGCGTGCTGCAATTCACGTGGCTGCAAAGAGTCAAACATGACCGAGCGACTGAAGTCAAACTGAACTGAACTGAATCAAAATTTAAAACTGTTACTAATGGTTCTGTTAAGCAGATGAGAAGACCTCAAAAACACTAGGAGGAAATATTTGCAACCTTATCTCTGACAAAGCATCTAGAATACATAAATAATTCTCAGAACTCAATTGTTAAAAGGCAACAAAAAATCCAATTACAAGATGAATATGAAAAGTATCTAGAGGTGGCATGGCAGAAAATGACAAGAAAGGCTGTTCAAAATAATTAGCTGCTGCTGCTGCTAAGTTGCTTCAGTCGTGTTTATTTTTTTAATATAAAGTTATTGATTTTAACTGGAGGCTAATTACTTAACAATTTTATTGAAGATGCTACTGCTACTAAGTCGCTTCAGTCATGTCTGACTCTGCGACCCCAGAGGTGGCAGCCCACCAGGCTCCCCCCGTCCCTAGGATTCTCCAGGCAAGAACACTGGAGTGGGTTGCCATTTCCCTCTCCAATGTGTGAAAGTGAAAAGTGAAAGTGAAGTCGCTCAGTCGTGTCTGACTCCTAGCGACCCCATGGACTTCAGCCTTCAAGGCTCCTCCGTCCAATTTCCAGGCAAGAGTACTGGAGTGGGGTGCCATTGCCTTCTCCCGCATTAGCTGCTAGGGAAATGCAAAGTAAAACCACAATGAGTTATCATTACATACCTATCAAAATGGCTAAAAGAGAAATCATAACAACATCAAGTGCTGACAAGGGTGAAGAAATGGCTCACTCATACATAGCTTATGGGCATGGAAAGTGGTACAACCATTCTGGAAAAGGTTCTGGCAGTTTCTTAAAAAAAAAAAAAGATAAATATACAACTATATACCACCCAACAATTGTAATTCTGGGCATTAATTCTAGAGGAATGAAAATTTACGTTCACACATTGTGAAACTGTAAGTATTAGTCGCTAAGTTCTGTCTGACTTATTGCAACTGCATGGACTGTAGTTCACCAGGCTCCTCTGTCCATGGAATTTTCCAGACAAGAATACTAGAGTGGGTAGCCATTCTCTTGCCCAGGATCCTCCTGACCCAGGGATCAAACCTGGGTCTCCTACATTGCAGGCAGAGTCTTTACTGTCTGTCCCACCAAGGAAGCATCTGTGTACACACAGTGTACACAAATATTTATAGTAGCTTTCTCCACAACAGCCCTAAACTGGAAACAACCCAGATGTTTTTTAATAGGTATATGATTAAATGGACTGTGATATGTCTATACAATGGAATACAGTAGTAAAGTAGAAGTCACTCAGTTGTGTCCAACTCTTTCCAACCCCATGGACTATAGTGCACCAGGCTCCTCTGTCCATGAAATTCTGCAAAAAAGAATACTGGCGTGGGTTGCTACTCCTTTCTCCAGGGGATCTTCCCAAATGGAATACAACTTAGCAATAAACGGAAACTAGTTGTTGATATACACAAAAACCTGAATGGATTTCTGGAGAATTATGCTGAATGGGAAAAAAAAAAAAGAGAGAGAGAGAGAGAGAAACTCAAAAGATTGTATCTTTTATGACTCCATTTACATAACATTCTTAAAACGAAAAAATTATAGAACTAGACAGTGGTTGTCAAAGGATTATGGATGGAAGAGAGAAGTCAGGAAAAGGAAGAGAATGTAGCTATAAAAGGGGAACATAAGGAATCCTGGTGGTGATGGAGAGGCTCTGCATCTTGACTGTATCCTTGGTGACATCCCAATTGTGATACTGTCCTACAATTTTACAAGGTATTATCATGGGAGGAAACTGAGGAAAAGATACATGGGATCACTCTGTATTATTTCTTACAACTGCCTATGAATCTACAATTATCTCAAAGTAAAATTTTTACTTTAAAAATGTCAGAGACATGCCTTGTCCCATCAGGTAAGTTTTAAATGTGGACAAAGCACATTAGTTGCTTGTGCAGAACAGTTTGCCACTTAAAGCTACCATTCATTATGAACAATTATGGCTTTGGTCCCACCTGAATCATAAGTGAGCTCCTTGAGGACCTGACTCATGTATTATTTATCCATAAATACCCAACAGTGCATAGAAAGCACCCTGCTATCTAATAAGTGCTCAATAAATGCTTGTTGACAATACTTTTATCAGTAATGCTTTGAGTATGTGAGTATGCATATGGTGCACAGTTAAAACATTGATTGCTGCAAATAAGGAAGACATTAAAGAAATGCGTCATGGAGCAAATGAATGCCATCCTTAAGAAAGCAATTAGAGCCTTTGTTTTTAAACTAGTGTTCTGTTTATTTTTCTTTGTTTTTGTCAGATTACAAATGTAATTGATGTTCATTACAGGAAAGTTTTAAAGTCTAGAAAAGTGAAAAGACCTTTCACTATACTATTTTAATGACTGGACAAGTTACTTATTTGACATGCTGCATTTCCAAAGTAGTTCACCTCCATTTTCTTGTTCTTGAATCATCCCTTCAACAGACTTGAGTTGCTGTGCTGTACTTAGTCGCTAGTCATATCCAACTCTTTGCGACCCCATGGACTATAGCCGACCACTCCTCTGTCCATGGAGATTCTCCAGGCAACCCACCAGGGTGGGCTGTCATGCCCTCCTCCAGGGGATCTTCCCAACCACCAGGGAAGCCCAAGAATATCAGAGTGGGTAGCCTATCCCTTCTCCAGGGAGTCTTCCTGACCCAGAAATCAAATCCAGGGTCTTCTGCATTGCAGTTGGATTCTTTACCAACTGAGCTACCGTGGAAGCTCAGACTTATGTTGAGGATTTGCCAAGGGCAGTCAGGCATACCCAGAGGTAAACATGCCCCCCTGCATTTTCCTACAAATAAAATTAACTCAGTTGTTTGGAGGTTCCAGCCAAAGGACATTCTCTTTTCTGGTGGTTGGTAGCAGAAAAGCCTATTCCGTATATTTTGATATCTTCAAAGGACAGTGCTCCCTCATTAATGATAAATACAGTTGAGAATTTGCCCAGCAGTAAAGGTTTCCAGATGATAACTCCAGAAGACGTCTCCAGGCCAGGCACCACAATCAACAGAGAAGACAAGAAACAGACAAGGCTATCAACTGACCATGAATAAGAGATTGAGAGTTCAGAAACTGTAAAACGTGGGCAAGATTCTGAATGTAATCTAATGTGTCCAAAACAGAACAAAGCAAAGCAACAGAGGACAAGGTGCTAGGATACATAACCACACTATATTTACATCAAATCCATATTCCTGGAAAAACTAGGAAAAGAAAAGCAAGCAACAACCTTTACAGGGAAAAAAGTAATTACCTCCAAAGACAACCAGGCAAATTCTGTTACTTTATCAAGAGAAATACATTATTTTCCTCCCCTGATGTTTGTTGCTGGTATAAGTTTTATCTACTAGCCTGAGATGAATTAAGTAAAACTTTTGGAATTTTTGCCAATCAGATACAAAAAATTTGTGTGCTAGTGTTTGTTCCACATTTTGAAAGGGAAGTAAACTAATTCAGAGTGTGTTTCTGTTTGTTTATTGCTCCTGTTAATAATAATGGAGAATCAAAGAACCCAGACGTTTACAAAAATACTAAATGGGATGCTAAATGCAACATGCTTCTCAATTCATTTTGTAAAAATGTTCTTTTTTATGGAAATAGTCTGCAACTTATCTTGATGAAACCCATTCTTCCCAGGTGAAGACCTTCTAACTGGGTTCACCATATTGTCTCACCTTTCGTAGGATAATGATCTAGCTGAAATCTGCATTAGAATCAGTCCTGCCAGCTGTGATTCATGGTGCATGTGTGTTAAATCTCTTCAGGCATGTCCAAGTCTTTGTGGACCTGTGGACTGTAGCCCACCAGGCTCCTCTGTCCATGAGATTCTCAGGCAAGAAGACTAGAGTGGGATACCATGCCCTACTCCACTCGTGTCTCTTGGCACTCTTGGCAGGTGGGTTCTTTATCACTATCGCCACCTGGAAAGCCCAAAACTAAAAATTAAGTGTACTTAAAACAATCAGGATGACACTGGTCAGACCACCACCTGACCAATTTCAAGATGACTATCACAGCTGACTGTGCTGTTTCTACATGTAACCCTCTTCCTTTGTCTATAAAAACTCTTGCTCACTGATAGTCAGTGGGGGGAGTCAGCCTTTGGAAGGGTGTCTACCACCCTCCCCCACATCCTCCTTGACAATATTCAAAATAAAGCAAACTTTCCTTTCCACAAACCTTGCCCCTTTAATGGCTTTTCAGCAGTAAGCAGCTGGACCTCACTTTCAGTTACAGTATGACTTACTAATGAGCTAAAACATGCAGTTTAAAAAGCATTGGTTTAAAAGCCAATTTAGTAGAAACATTGTCCTCTTATCCCCTCTAGTATTCTATCTTGTACCATGCAGGAGAAACAGAAAAATTCAACATTCTTTAATTATGTCCAGCACATTTATTTTCACTGTGACTACACATAATGTAAAATTTAGCATCTTAACCACTTCTGAGTGTACAGTTCATGGGCCTTAAGTACATTCACACTGCTGTGCAACTATCAACACCATCCACCTCCAAACTGATTTTTGAAAAACGGAAACTCTGCTTCATTCAACAAAAACTCCCTCACTCGCCTCACCCCCAGCCCTTGATAGCCATTCTAGGTCGGCTCTTATGGACTTGATTACTATAGGTGTCTCATTTAAGTGGAATCATGCAGTGTTGGCCCTTTGAGGCTAGATTATTTCACTTATCATGATGTCTCTAAAGTTTATCCATGTTGGAGCATATGTCAGATTTCTCTTCTTTTTTTAATGCTGACTACTGTATACTTTTTTCCCTGGTGGTTCAGACGGTAAAGAATCTGCCTGAAATTTGGGAAACTCGTGTTCGATCCCTGGGTTGGGACGATCCCCCGGAGAAAGGAAGGGCAACTCACTCTAGTATTCTTGCCTGGAGAATGCTATGTATAGAGGAGCCTGGTGGGCTACAGTCCACAGGGTCAAACAGAGTTGGACACAACTGAACCACTAACACTTTTCCTTTCCTTTCATTTCACTTAGCATAATGTCCTTAAAGCTTATCCATGCTGCAGCACATCAGATTTCCCTTCCTTCTTTTAGTCTGACTATTGCATACTTTGTATGAACACACCACATTTTGTTCATCCATTCATCCACCGATGGACACTGTGCCTCATACTTTTAAAGCTCTGCTTCTGTGTCCATATCGTTTCCTGGACATTCTTAGTTCCCACCACAGCACCCTTAAGACACAGGCACACACACCCTTCCAACACCCTACCGTGGAGCGGGTATGGGGATAACAGTACTACTTGGTATCTCACTTGAGGAAACTTGCCTTCCTGTCACGTCTCCACCAGCTTCCTTCTTCCCCTTCGAGGGACCATATGACATACTCTGCTCTGTTCCCCACTTGGATCATTTTTTTCCACAGTAAAGCTAACTACACTAACAAATCCTTTCTCATGAATGTGTAAACCATCTCAAGCCCCGAGTACCACATTTCACCCAAGGCTACACAGTCATAATAGTCATCTCGCCATCCACCTTTCTTCTCTCCTTTTTTTAAAGGAAACATAAATCCATAGTGTTCTTTAGGGCTGACAAGCCTAAGTGAGGCTACAAACATATTGGTATAGAAGACAAGAAAAGCCAGAGATTTATAAACTAAATGGAGATGTTTTCTATTTACTTAAATACTTGGCTTAAAACAGCGTTACTTTCCACTGTTTTTCATGGCAAAGCTAGAGATCTGACTGTGAGAGAAATAGGTTTATGCGAGCTAGCCTCATAGTCTAACCACCATGTATGAAACTGTTCCTGTCAGAGTAGTGTGTTCAAAACATTGGCTTTATATTCAGCCAGCATATGTAATAGAAGAAAAAAAAATCTCCTCTCTCTTCACAGAATACCTTGTGATTTAAAGTGATAACTAACTTTTCATCTCTGATATCAAAAGGGAGACAGAATTTGCAAACATTCACAGAAAATTCACATGCCCTTTTTAGCAATTAGTTTCCACTTTCTTAACTACATTTTCTCAAACTACAGTTGTTATGCAAAGATAAAATCAAACGGAAGTGGAGGATAGCAGGAAATGCCATCCAGAGAAGGTGTATGAAGAGGAGATAAAGCAAAGCATGCAATAAAACCATAAGGTGGAAGCCGTACCTAAAGAATAAATGGCTGTCTTGCTGAGAACTTATTAAAATTCAAAGGTATTTATAAAGATTAAAAATTAAGGTTGGCTGGAGGTATTCAGCTAGGGAAGTTCTCTGCAAATTCCATTAATAATTAAACCTTTTATACCAATCCATGTGATTCCTAGAGGAATGCATTAAAGACATGGTGTGTCCTCTGCCCAAGGTTAGGCAAGAAGCCAACTCAATGATGAGGACAAAATTCATGAATTCTCAGTTCAGCACAGCATGTGCCTAGCATACATGGTAGGAGAAAATAACCTATAATAAATTCTGATTAAGAAAGGGAGTCCTGAGAAGAGAGTGTTTTGAAGTAAGGTCATTTCCATAGTTAAGCTGTTTTGCAGCACCTATCAGATTTTGGACTCACTTCTTTTTGGCATTATAGGCACCATTCATTTAGAGTCACTCATTTTTGAACAGGCTGAAGCAGCTTATTGTAATAGCTAGAGCATCTGCTTAGTAATACTCTAGGCAGGAAGCTCTACAGATTCTTGATGACGTATCCCCCTGATTCAGCACAAAGAACAGTCTTTCAGGAAAAGCTCCTAGGTCAGGTCACATCCTTACTGTGTTCTAGAAGGAGGACAGGATAGGAAGGAAGGAGGGAAGGAGGAAAGAAAGAAAGAAAAGAGAAGGAAAGTAGGAAGAAAAGAGGGAAGGAAAACAAAATAATGAATAAACTAATGGAGACATGACTGAGAGAAGGAAAGACTTTCCTGAATCCTGAGCGTATACTGCTTTTTCTTTCTTTTTTTTTTTAAATTAATTGGAGGGCAATTGCTTTACAATATTGTGTCCCATCAAAAGAATATGATACATTGAGATCAAAGACTTCATCCAATTTGAGGTAGCGTTAGTATTTTAGTGTTGGAATGACTGTAACATGGGAATTGGGAGAGATGATAAAGTCATAAGAATATGATGAGCTACACTCTGTTTCCAACTTATCAGCTCAAAATTATATCTCCAGTCCATCCCCATAGCTTTCACCTCAGGGTCACAACATTGATCCTGCTGCTTCAGCTGCTTTCCAAAAAGGTTTTACCCAGGGGCCCTTGTTTATACTTATTGGCCAGAACAGCAACACATCCACAGCTGCAAGAGTCAAGAAAGCCAGTTAATAAACCTTTCAGCAATAAAGGAAATATTCTATACGTGTTTGCCTCTGTCCTAAGTGAAAGAAAGTGAAAGTGGAGTTGCTCAGTTGTGTCCAACTCTTTGGGACCCCATGGACTGTAGCCCACCATGCTCCTCCATCCATGGAATTTTCCAGGCAAGAGTACTGGAGTGGGTTGCCATTTCCTTCTCCAGAGGATCTTCCTGACCCAGGGATCAAACCCGGGTCTCCCACATTGTAGGCAGATGTTTTACCATCTGAGTCATCAGGGAAGATCCCTGCCTATGTCCTAGCCATTTGAAGTAAGGAACTGAAATTTTAATTTTATTTCATCTTAATTAACTCAACTTAATTAATTAACTATATGTATAGTTTTTCAGCTGGCAATTCCAAGAGAATGGGACAATTCCCTCATTTTCAAGTTACCTGGTGACTGTGATGAGATAGGCTGCGGGGGTTGAAGCAGTACGAGATAATTTGTTTGTAAACATGTGAAACCATGCTGTGCTTAGTCACTCAGTCATGTTTGACTCTTTTTTCAGCCCCATGAATTGTAGACCATCAGGCTCCACTGTCCATGAAAATTTTCCAGGCAAAAATACTGGAGTGGGCTGCCATTTCTTCCCCCAGAAAACCATGCTAGGAGCTTGATAATTATTGCCACATTGAGGGTTCACAGAAGTTAAGACAGTTTTATTGTACCCATTTTACAGAAGAAAGAACTATGGCTTGGTTTGAATGACTTGGCTCTAAAACTGTTGAGTTAATAGGAATGGTGTTGAGTCTTGAACCTGGGGCTTTCTGATAGGAAAGCCCACGCTCTTTTCACTGTCACAGAGAAGGACAAAGCAGGATTCTTAGGCAAGGTAGACAAAGCTGGAAAGGGGAGAGATAGCACCTATTTTTGACTGGAATACCCTTCTGTCATCCCTACCCTTCTATTACTAGCCTTGTAGATTAGTTTGCCTACTTCCCTTCTCCCCATAATAATCTAAAATTTAAACATAAAAACATTTAAACCAATAATACTCATTGTTTATGCAAACTCAGAGTTCTAAAATTACTAAAAGCAGAAAACAAAGAGCAGCCCAAATCTCACCCCAAAATTTTTCATCTCACTTTGCCTTTAACTACTATGAAATATAACACAGATTCACCCTAAACCCCAGGTTCCCAAAGAATACACATGGATCTGTTGAGCTATTCAAAGACACTCAAGAATTTTTTAAAATTTCTTGCCTTCTCATTAGTAGGAAAAAGACAACGCTCCTTACTAATAGTTTTGATGGTAGTCTTTAAACTTTTACGAGGCAAAGATACAAAGCAACACTGCATCACCGATTCAATGGACATGAACTTGGGCAAACTCCAGGAGATGGTGAGGGACAGGCCTGGCATGCTGTAGTTCATGGGGTCATGAAGAGTCAGACATGACTTGGTGACTGAACAACAACAACATACATCTTTACTTCAAAGGAAACATGAGTTTCTGGGCATTATGAGCATTGGGGTTATGACTGATATGTGGGTGGATCTCGAGCTTTTCAGAAAAGCCAGCAGCAGGGAAAGGGGAGCCAAGACCCAGGGGTGAACCACATTCTGAAGAACCACCATTACTATTGCATTTTAGACACAACCATAATATTTTGGATAAAGCAAGGTTATAAATAAAAAGACAGATAAAAACATATATGCTCTTTATAATAATGTTCTTTATAATATTTATAATATATATAATATTTATAATATATATATATATGCTCTTTATAATAATTTGGAGGTTCTTGTATGAGTATTAATATGGCTCAGTCTTGCTTATGTTATAGGGTTCAGAACACTGTTTAAATTTTTTAAATATAAAAGAGCTTATACTAATTTATATTTGTCTCTTCATTTTGTAGGTCCTATCTGCAAGTTAATTGTTGGGAAACACCTTAATTAAACATGTAACCTGTGATTGCATGTTTTCTTTTTTAAAAATGCCATTCTGTTTACAATGTTCCTGTTAATAATTTTATTTCTAGGTTAAAATGTATGTGTTCATTGGCACAAATGGCTCCTCCCTCCTGTTACCTACTCACACACCTTTTGATCAATGTGCTGCTTCTTTATGCCTGAAAAAAAAAGTTTTTGTACTTAAATTTATAGCCATCTTTGACTGTTAAAAACTCTTTAACTGAAGATTTGAGGAAATGAATTTTAAGCAAATCAGTTGCATTATGATTTTATGCAGGTTGCCCTCTGTCATCTTAGAAGAGCTGAAGAGGCTTCCTTTCTGATTCCATGCTTGGAGAAGATGATATTAAAGATCCAATCCCTAGAAAAGTTGACAATTTATCATTAAACTCACACCTGCAAATATATATATAAATATATATTTTTAAATAGCACTGTTGGATCCTCTCAAAGAATGCCTTTGAAATGCAACTGCTGTGGTTGACTTCAGCTTTGCTCACTCTAGAGCTGCCAGTCCTCAGAGCCACAGATCATGTACAAAGTAAAGAAAAAACCATGGAAGCCAAGCTTCACTGTGCCCATGGAATTCTCAGAACTCTTGGTGGTCCCAGATTTAAGGATGAAAAGGTCAAGAATATCCTTTCTTCATGATCCTCAACCCAATGAACATACCCCAAAACAAAAACTACCATGCACCTTGAACCTCAGGAGGGTAGGAGAGAGAAGGGCAGTATCAGAGCCCTAGTCAGAAACAGGAAGACTGATTTCTCATCTCCTCTCTGCTATTCATTAGCTATGAGATATTGAATTAGTCCCATATTCTTCCAGTGGTTTTCTTATCTTTTAACTAAAGAGGTAGAACTACATGACCTCTAAGATCTAACATTCTGAATGTGATTGTGGCTATAGCGACACCAGTACTCCTTTCCTTGATGTGAATGAAATCTGTCTTATTTCCATCAAGAGAAGCATTTGGCACTGTGTCTCATAGGCCAAATGGAGCAATGAGATATCTGGTTTGCTTGAGATATCCCCAGACTGAGTTGTTCCTTTACTATGGCCTCCTTCCTTTGTATCCACCCTGATGGGTATTGTTAAATCAAGTCTCTCCTTGGATTTTCTAACTGGCCCGAAAATACAGGCCAGGCAGGGAGGTTTTTCCCATAGACCAAGGAACTAAGAATTTGAGGAGCTTAGTGTCCACACAATAGGGGACTAGGCGCCCGGTCTGCGGGCTCCTATATTATAGTGTTGCTGTGTTCTTTGTCCAGAAACACTCTCAGTTCTCATTGTCCTCTCTGTCCCCAACTCTATCTCTCTTCCTTCCTTTCTCTTTTCTTTTCTCTATGACTCAAAATAAGCAATAGAAATAGAAATCCCTATGCAAAGAGTATAGAGTAGTTTGGCACGTTATTTGCACAGCTGGTTCAAATTCCTGACCTACATTCCAATATGTGACTCAAACCAATGCCCTTTTGAAAGACCTAAACAGACATCTCTGCAAAGGAGACCTACAGATGGCCAACAGGAACAGGAAAAGACGGTCAATAGCACTAATTACTAGAGAAATGCAAATCAAATCCACAGTGAGGTATCACCTCACACCAGTCAGAACGGCCATATTAAAAATATTTACAAATAATAAATGCTGGAGAGTGTGTGGAGAAAAGGGAACCCTCCTACACTGTTGGGGGGAATAGAAGTTGGTGCAGCCAATATGGAGAACAGTATGGAGGTTTCTTAAAAAAACCCTAAAAACAGAGCTACCATATGATCCAAAAGTCCCACACTTGAGCAAATATCTTGAGAAGATGAAAACTCTCATTCAAAAATATCCATGCACCTCAGTGTTCAAAGAAACACTGTTTGCAATAACAAAGACATGGAAACAACCCAAGTGCCCATCAACAGATGATTGGTTTAAGAAAATGTGATATATATATACAATGGAATATTATTGAGCCATAAGAAAGAATGAATAATGTCATTTGAAACAACATAGACAGACCTAGAGAATGTCATACTAAGTGAAGTAAGTCAGACAGACAGAGAACAAATATTATATACTATTACTTATATGAAAAATTAAAAAATAATATAAATGAATCTGTATACAAAACAGCTGCTGCTGCTAAGTCACTTCAGTCGTGTCTGGCTCTGTGCGACCGCATAGACGGCAGCCCACCAGGCTCCCCCGTCCCTGGGATTCTCCAGGCAAGAACACTGGAGTGGGTTGCCATTTCCTTCTCCAATGCATGAAAGTGAAAAGTGAAAGTGAAGTCGCTCAATTGTGTCCGACCCTCAGCAACCCCCTGGACTGCAGCCTTCCAGGCTCCTCCATCCATGGGATTTTCTAGGCAAGAATACTGGAGTGGGGTGCCATTGCCTTCTCTGATACAAAACAGAAATGGACTGAAAAACATAAAAAACAAATTACGGTTACCAAAGGGGAAAGAGAGGAGGGGAGGGATAATTTGGGAGTATAGTGTTAACAGATACAACCTACTATTATATAAAATAGATAAACAATAAGATGCTACTCTATAGCACAGGGAACTATATTCAATATCATGTAATAACCTATAATGGAAAATGATCTGAAAAATAATACATAAGTGAATCACTTTGCTGTGTACTTGAAACTTTATATGAAAAATTAAAAAATAATATAAATGAATCTGTATACAAAACAGCTGCTGCTGCTAAGTCACTTCAGTCGTGTCTGGCTCTGTGCGACCGCATAGACGGCAGCCCACCAGGCTCCCCTGTCCCTGGGATTCTCCAGGCAAGAACACTGGAGTGGGTTGCCATTTCCTTCTCCAATGCATGAAAGTGAAAAGTGAAAGTGAAGTCGCTCAATTGTGTCCGACCCTCAGCAACCCCCTGGACTGCAGCCTTCCAGGCTCCTCCATCCATGGGATTTTCTAGGCAAGAATACTGGAGTGGGGTGCCATTGCCTTCTCTGATACAAAACAGAAATGGACTGAAAAACATAAAAAACAAATTACGGTTACCAAAGGGGAAAGAGAGGAGGGGAGGGATAATTTGGGAGTATAGTGTTAACAGATACAACCTACTATTATATAAAATAGATAAACAATAAGATGCTACTCTATAGCACAGGGAACTATATTCAATATCATGTAATAACCTATAATGGAAAATGATCTGAAAAATAATACATAAGTGAATCACTTTGCTGTGTACTTGAAACAAACCTAATATTGTAAATTGACTCTACTTCAATAAAAAGAAAACAATGCCCTTTTGGCCCTGCATGACATAGTCCCAGGGATAAGAACACCAGACGGAGGACTGAGGCTAACAGCTGGAAGGGCAAGTAACCTCCCAACTTTCCAGAGAGAGGAAAAACAATCATATCATAATGACAGACAGAACTGTTAAACATTCTCTTTGTATTGAAGGTACATATTTAAGACTCACATAGAAAACACATTTATAGTTTCCAGTAGAAAGAAAGATAGTGCTAAGTTGTGTCCAACTCTTACGACCTTATGGACTGTAGCCTGCCAGCCTCCTCTGTCCTTGGGATTTTCCAAGCAAGAATACTGGAGTGGGTTGCTATTTCCTTCTCCAGGGGATGTAGAGGAGGGATAAATTAGGAGGATGGGATTAACATATACACATTGATATAGATAATCATCAGGGATCTGCTATATTAAAAAAAAATGGAAACAAAGACATTGCTACCATTCATGCCTAGAGTGCTATGCACACCCTTTCAGATATTTTAGGCACACATCTCCTGTTATAGCCTGAAATACATTTCAGCTTTTGATGGAGAGTTACTGTAGAATTAGATAAGAGAAAGAATAAAATCTCTAAGTTATTAGAATTTTCTGAAAGTCAATACTCTTAATTGTCTTTAATAGAACCATACTTAGTGTTTCTCAGTGCAGTGAGACAAACATCCATGATGGCATATTTCCAAAGGGATTATTAAGGCATCAGTTTGAGAATCATCACCCTCTTGTCCCCCAATTTCAGTACTCAAATCACTCAAAAAGGCACATTTGTACTACCCTAGATTTTGCTGGCATTAAAGACAAGTATCTTGGTAAAGCAAGCCTTCATTCAGAAATAAACTGAAAACAATAGAAAAACTCTTTCTACAGTAACTTTAAAGCCACTGTATAATTCTCCAAGTCCGAGTGTGTATATAACAAAAACAAGGTCCTTTTGTCCAGTCAGAAATATCTACTTCATCTAAATACATTGTTCTCAGCCACAGGCAGACCCAGTTTTTCATATTACAGCGTCACTTGGAAAATCACAACTAATTACAGACACAGCCCAGAGATATTGTGGGTTTAGGTCCAGACCACCACAATAAGGTGAATATCACAATAAAGTAGTCGCATATTTTTTTATTTCCCAGTGCATGTAAAAGTTGTTTCTTCTCTACTGTAGTCTGTTGAGTGTGCAATAGCATTATGTCTAAAAAACAATGCAATGCCTCCATTAAAAATATTTTATTGCTAAAAAGTGAAAATCATCCTCTGAGCCTTCAGCAAGTCACACTGACCACAGATGATCATAACAAACACAATAGTGAAAAGTGTGAAATATTTTGAGAACAACCAAAGTGAGCAAATGCTGCTGGGAAAATGGTGCCAATAGAATTGCTCAACACAGGGTTGCCCAGATCCTCACTTTGTTAAAGAATGAGAGAGGGAGAAAACATAGTATCTTTGAAGTAGAATAAAGTGAAGTACAATAAAATGAGGTGTGCCTGATGCAAGAGGGAGACAGTTTTCTGGGGAAGCAATGGCACCATGGATATCAGCCGGAAGCAGGCTCCTGCAAGCCCAGGGGCCAGACATTTCCAAGCCACTATTTTGTGACTTTAGCAAATCTCCTCGCTACCTTTCAAATGGTAAAAAATCTACCTGTAATGCAAAAGACCGAGGTTAGATCCCCAGATCAGGAAGATCCTCTGGAGAAGAGAATGGCTATCCACCCCAGTTTTCTTGCCTGGAGAATTCCATGGACAGAGTAGCCTGGTGAGCTACAGTCCATGGGGTCAGAAAGAGTCAGACACAACTGAGCAACTGATACTTTCACACTTTCTTTCACAGTCATTTCCCACTAAGACATCAGAGGTTGTAGCATTTCCATCAAAAAAGAATCTGTCGTACAAAGGGGGCTTTCAAAACCAGTTATGGATGTCATGGAAAGAATCAACAGTAGCAGATAGAAGCCCTCATCTCTGTCTGATCTATAGGCCTTTCTGCCTCTGGGTTTCCTCATAAGTCAAAAGGAGCACCGCGCACAAGAGAATAGGTCTGGCTTTCTACCCACTGCAGGGCTAGGCTACAGTTGCCATGGTTACAGAGACAAGAACACCCCTGGTCTTCCCCTCACAAGCCTTTTCAGTTGTCATTTAGTGCATCTTCTTCATATCCATGTGTGACAGGAGTGAAATTCATCACTGTCCCAGCTAACGTGGGGGACCACCACCCTGTGAGAAATGGGACAGAAGTGCCCCCAAGAAGTACTTAGGGGATGTGGACGAAAGGCTTGCTGCTATGCCCCATCTTTCTGGGTCCTAAGGCATTGACTCCACATGGGTAACAGGCATTATTCTCAGCCTCACAGTGTTTTGACTAGCATCCAAGGGACTCCTGTGCCTGATCAGGTGAGTGACAGTGGTGACTGGTGTTAGAGGCTCCAGAGCAGAAGTCAGAACCGCAGCATAAAGAATGTCACCGCAGTACCCATAGCACGGGGTCCCAGAGGATACAGGGCCTCAGTTCAGCTCAGTTCAGTCGCTCAGTTGTGTCTGGCTCTTTGAGAACCCATGGCTTCCTGTTCATCATCAACTCTCAGAGCTGGCTCAAACTCATGTCCACTGAGTCAGTGATGCCATCAAACCATCTCATCCTCTGTTGTCCTCTTCTCCTCCTGCCTTCAGTCTTTCCCAGCATTAGGGTTTTTTCCAGTGAGTCACTTCTTCACATCAGGGGGCCAAAGTATTGGAGTTTCAGCTTCAGTTTCAGCATCAGTTCTTTCAATGAATATTATGGACGATTTACTTTAGGATTGACTGGTTTGATCTCCTGGCATAGTGGTTAAAAACTCAGGCTCAGAAGGAGACATCTGGAGGGCTATTCTAGCTCTTCCATTGGCCAGGTGTCTATCCAGGAGAAGTCACAGCACCCCCAGAGGTTTGCTTCCCTCCTATGTGGAATGTGGATAATGGGGTTAATAGTAGCAGCATCTCTTGCTTAGATCTGTGACCATGACTCCAGGAAGAGCCAGACAAGAAGCTCTAAGAAAGAAGGTGGCCCACTCACCATCCACAGGATACCCATTTCTCCTGCTCCTAACTTCCAGCTACTCTCATGGAATTCACCAGGGGTTCTTGACTCTTCACTGACCCATGTCCTCTCACCTATCCTAGTTAGCATCCTCCCCATCCTTCTTACCAGGAGCCACTCCTAGAGAAAGGCAGAAGAACAAGAGTTTTGCCACTTGAGACATCTTGATGTGGGGGCTTTGAGATATCTCATAATTAAACTTTAAAATGTATGGTAGGAGGTCATTTATATAAAAGTGTAGTCAAAAGGAATGGGTTAAAAAGGGGCATTAAAAAAAATTTCTTTTAAAAAAGCAGACCCTTCAAATGCACTTGTACTTGGTCAGTTTCCTTTTGGAGATGTGTTAGAGGGACTAGGTATGCCAGAATCCTACAGGACATGAAATCTCTTTAGAGACACACTACAGAGGTCTAACATGAAAGTACTTCTTTCTTTCCATTTCGGGGGATTTCACAAGTCATCAGAATTGGGTTAATTTGGGGGAAGAAAATATGTGCTTTCAATTCTCATCCTGCAGGCTCTATCTATCCA
>SJYC01002866.1:0-75623 GCA_006408675.1 Madoqua kirkii | reverse complement strand
ACATGAAAGTACTTCTTTCTTTCCATTTCGGGGGATTTCACAAGTCATCAGTATTGGGTTAATTTGGGGGAAGAAAATATGTGCTTTCAATTCTCATCACTGCAGGCTCTATCTATCCAACATCTTACTGAGCACTTTTGTGGTGCCAGTCAATGTTTTAGGTACTGAGGGTGCAGCAGTGGGTAAAGGAAACTTTACCCTTGGGTTAGGGGTAAGGAAAATCCCTACCCTTGTGGGACTTACATTCTTGGCACAATGCCTGCTGTATGAACGCATGCATGCGCTTTCACCCTAACAATCAGATCACCCTGCTAGATCTAAAGTGGTTCTATAATTTCTTTAACAAGTGGAGCCATGCATATAACTAAAGTTGTTACGTTCAGAAAAAAATGTTTAAAACAACAAATCTTGAATTGTTTCATAGAAAACCTGTCAACAGAACAACAACAAAATAAGACAGAGAGAGAGGGGCTTGCTCAAATGTGGGCAACCTAAGAATACTAGAAGTGCTGTCTAAACATTGACATAGGGACTTCCCTGGTGGTCCAGGGGGTAAGACTTCACCTTCCAATACAGGGGGTGTAGGTTCAATCCCTGATCAAGGAGCTAAGACTCCATTTGCCTCCAGCCAAAAACCAAAACGTAAAATAGAAGCAAAATTAAAATAAATTCAGTAAAGGCTTTAAAAAACTGGTCCACATCCAAAAAAAAAAAAAAACCTTTTAAAAAAGAAAGAAATTAATATAGACAGAGAAAACAACCTTATGGAGACCAAAGGGGAAGATGGGAGGGGATAAATTAAGACTTTGGGACTAACACATATATACTACTACATATAAAATAGATAACTAATGGGGAATTACTATACAGAAGAGGGAACTATACTCAATATTTTAAAATAACCTATAAAGGGAAAAGAATCTGAAAAAGAACATATATAAAACTGAACCACTTTGCTGTACACAACATTGTAAATTAACTAAACTTCAATGAAAAAACTTTTTAAGAAATTAACATAGGCTTCCGAAGGAGAACAATATATCACACTCTTTAAAAATCTTATCAAATGAGTTAAAGATCTCGGAGCATCACTCACCCTTTGTTTTAGATAATAATTCTCCAAACGTACTGCAGCAAGCAAACAAGTCCCTTATTCAAACAAGCTTCTCCAGCAGGGAGATGGGAAAAGGGAGCAAAAGGAAACCTGGCAAAGATCAGCCTTCACAGGGCTCTGATCCTTCTCTGCAATACTCTATCGATTGGCTCACACTCCCCAAAGATCTGAAACATTTTATAACCAAGACCATAATTGAATGCCATCAGGGGTTCATGGGGACTTCCCTCTTTAACATTTAAAGAGGCGATAAGCACTAGTTTAAAAGCCATAAACCTTACCAAGAAGCCAAGGCAGTCCCACAGATGGATCCTGCTCTTCTGAGCCCTGCTTCTTAATGGTGGCCACAAACACCTGGCCAGTGGCTCCAGAGATACATGGAGCAAGTTCCCTGTTTCCCCTTCTAGGGTTTGATAATTTGGCTGCCAAGACAGGATGACAAGCAGGTGAAGGAAAGGGGAGCTGCTTGGGAAGAATCATTTCCAGGGAAAAGCAATTTTAAAAGCCTTTCATCAAAACTGCTGATGTGACAGGTAGTGGATCAGATGCACTAGGAACCTCCCAACCTCTCCACTGCTAATTCACATCCAGGCAACATCCCTGGCATCAGAGAAAGGGGAAATCTCTGTACCAACATCATTGCTTAAACATTAGAGCTGCGAAGTGCAGAATATGTCCTTAACATTTGAGACATTAAAAAAAGAGTTTAAAGTCCACGGAGCTTCTTGTCTTTCTTTTTATCTTATGGCTAATATACTGCATCTCCCCACCCTTCACTTCCTACCCTGTCCTGAGTTGTGCACATTGTTGCCCTGGGTTGTCTTAAGACCTAAGCATTATATTTTCCCCATTATTCTTGGCAGTTTAGTCTCTCAGTCGTGTCCGACTTTTTGTGACCCCATGGATTGTAGGTAGCCTGGAAGGCTCCTCTATCCATGGGATTCTCCAGGCAAGAATACTAGAGTGACTTGCCATTTTCTTCCCCAGGGAATCTTGCTGACCCAGGGATCAAACCCAAGTCTCTTGCATTGGCAGGCGGATTCTTTACCACTGAGTCACTTGGGAAGCCCATAGATCTGTATATTTTCCTGCAGTTTTATTGCAGCCATGCCAAGTTGCAAATGCATTATCTTCTCTGATGCTTGTCCAGTTTCCTTCTATCGATTAAGCTTTGTCTGCAGCTAATTAGAGGAAAGGTTTACGAATTGTGTCCCAATCTTGGATGGTTTTTTTGAAGTCATTGTAGACAATATTATAGATGATTGACTGTACCTGTTGTTTTGAGATGCGTATGGCACTGTATTGATTTGATGTGTGTCATCACTCATGTTTCCATGTATTTGTAGATTAGGCTTCATGGTAAGATTTTCGGAGAGAAATGGTTGATTGGGTGATAATTTTACACGAACACCATATTTCCAGACTGGAAAACTCAAGGAAGCTTCTTGATCTCGGCCAGCCTTAAGCAAGGCACGCTGAAGTTCAGATAGGGTGTTTCAGTGGAGGTGGGGGTAGACAGGGGATATTCCTGTTATTTGCTGACTGATCCATGTAATGAGATAGAACAGAAAGTTGGGACAACTAAACTGCAATAATCCCCTAAAATTCCTCACTTTGCCTTAGTTCAGCAACCAATGACCCATTAAAGTACAAAGCTAAATAAAATCATCTGTTAGCAGAGATAAGCGTGATTGCTACTAGTCTGGTTACACAAACTGTGCCCCATTAAATTAAGCATGTGAGATGCAAAACAAAGAGAACCAACTCACAGTGGGCATGTGTTCAAGGCATTGGAGCAGCAGCTTTCTTAGCGTAATATGAGTGTATAGTGCAATCTATTAAAACTTCTTGGAGTTTGGGGTCTGACTAGTGCATACGATTTCCAGGCACCTGTAAGACTTCTCATTTATCTAAATAACAATGAACATCTTCACTTGGGAACCTACTTGCTGCACAGCCTGGCCCTCTGGGCTTAATATCCTAATGATACCTCCTTGCAGCACTGGGTTGGAGAGGCCTCCTGGGGTGAACTTCATCTGGGTTGCCCTTTCTTTGTTACTGTAGGTACCTCATTTATCTTGGAAAGTCGAGGGACCTGTTTCTTGTCATCGAAAGAGCCCTGTGGGTTTGGAAAAGCCTCAAAGATAACATCAGCTCCCCATACAGCTCCTTTCCCTACACTGGAGGCAGAGCCGGCAGCGTCTTGCCTGGTTAGCTGAGAATCTTCATTTTGCTCAGGAGATACACATCGTTCTTCCCCTGGATTGCTCTGCATGCTTTGAAGCAAACTCCTTCCTCCTTCATCTCATGAAACAACCAGAATAAAGCCAATAATACAGGTCTGATTCATAGACACAAAGGCAGACCCCGAATAAACACAGCCAGGCCTGGAGTTCACGTGGTCTGTGTGTACGTCCCCAGCCCTCTGATGGCTGCCACATGCCCACCTGCACGTCCTCATCCACTTTCTCATCAAGAAGCTGCTGCTGCTGCTGCTGCTGCAGGCTTGAAGAGGCCAAAATCAGTACACAAGGTCGACTGCCCGCAAATTGCTGAACAGCCAAGGATGACTCCTACAGCAAGAATCTCTACTTCTCTCAGTTCATTTCAGTTCAGTTCAGTCACTCAGTCGTGTCCAACTCTTTGTGACCCCATGAATCACAGCACACCAGGCCTCCCTGTCCATCACCAACTCCTGGAGTTCACTCAAACTCATGTCCATGGAGTCAGTGATGCCATCCAGCCATCTCATCCTCAGTCGTCCCCTTCTCCTCCTGCCCCCAATCCTTCCCAGCATCAGAGTCTTTTCCAATGAGTCAACTCTTCACCTGAGGTGGGCAAAGTACTGGAGTTTCAGCTTGAGCATCATTCCTTCCAAAGTTTAGGGTCCCAACTAGAGGAAGTCTTACCTGACCAACCTAGAGGAACGTCAGGTTCCCTGAGAGTTCTCAGAAGAGGTTGTGGTGTCAAGTTTTCGTGGTTAAGAAGCCACGAGTCGGAAGAAGTGTCAGGTTGAGTGTGTAGACATGTACTGGTGTCCTTTGTGGTATCGGAACTGATCTGCCTGGAATCAGCCGTTTCATTACAGAGACGAAAACTTATATGAGAGATCCAACCAGTATTGAAAAGAAGGTTCCTCATTCGCGGAAAATTAAAATACCGACGTCACACCATCTGCAGTGATTTTGGAGCCCCCAAAAATAAAGTCTGACACTGTTTCCACTGTTTCCCCATCTATTTCCCATTAAGTCATGGGACCGGATGCTATGATCCTTGTTTTCTGAATGTTGAGCTTTAAGCCAACTTTTTCACTTTCTTCTTTCACTTTCATCAAGAGGCTCTTTAGTTCATCTTCACTTTCTGCCATAAGGGTGGTTTCATTGCATATCTGAGGTTATTGAGATTTCTTCCGGCAAACTTGATTTCAGCTTGTGTTTCTTCCAGTCCAGCGTTTCTCATGATGTACTCTGCATGTAAGTTACGAGGCAGCAAATGGAGCCATAGCTCTCAGAGCACAAATAATTACACTTTCACCATTTAAAATTTTTTAGTATTAGATAAAGAAGCCTACTTCTCAACCAGAAGACATGCTGTATAGTTTCGTTAATAACAGGCTCTAGAATAGGCAAAATGAATCTAAGCCTTAAAAAATCAGAACAATGACTGTTTCTGATGGGGGGGGTGGAGGGGACTGACTGGCAAGACACATAGGAAACTTTATGGGGTGAGAGTAACGCTCTGGGTCTTGATGGGGGGTTGGTTACACAGGAGTAGGCATTTGTCAAAGCTCATTGAATAGGACATTTAGGACTAGGGTAATTCATTACATAAAAGTTTCATCTCAAAGAAATTAGGAGAGAAAGAAAGAAGGAGAAAGAGAAAGGGAAGAAAGAACAGATGGATGGAAGGAATAAAGGAAAGGAGAGAGGGAGGAAAGGAGGAAGAGAGGAAAGGAGAGAAAAAGAGAGACAGACCATAAATAAATATTGAACTCTAACTTTTGTTTGTTGATGTGTTTAGGGTTGAGGTGGCCTGTTGTCTGCAGCTTACTTTGAAATGCTCCTGAAAGTACATGGATAGATGATAAAGAGGTCTTCATTGGAGAATCCAGATGGGTTTATGGATGCTCACTGAACCATTCTTAAATTTTTTGTTAATAAAATACAGGTAACGGAAGGAAGAAATCCAATTCCACTCTTTAGAAGTCAATTTCAGCGTTGGTAATTTGGGGATATGGCAAGGGATTCTCACCAGAAAGGAGGCCAAGACATGAGAGGCAGGGCTATCGCAAACAATGGCGGGAACACAGCCCTTCCTATACACTGCATGGATTCTGTTGCTTGTGGCCTCTCTCTCTCTCAGCTCTGCAGGACTGTATACAATTCTGCTTGGCAGCAGAGCTCAGATAACTTAAACAAGAAAAATGTCCTTTGGATAATTTGCAGACTTTGACCTGAAATAAGGGCAGATACATTTAGATATATGATTTGTTTTCTGGCTGCTGTGCTATTTCAAAGTATCCTTGTTACTGCTTGTGATGGAAAACGCCCCCACCATCAGGGAAATGAATCAGACTGGGTTACTAAAACCTTACCCTTCAACTCTCCTGCCTAATATCCATCTTACTATCATATTGACCTAAGTTCAACTCTTTAAAAAAATTCTTTTAGTGTGATACATGCTGTAAAGAATTTTCTTTTTTTTAAGTAGACTATATTGGCTGAGCCAAACAAGTTAAGTTATATCCCTGGACACCTTAACAAAACAGAGTCCTTTTTAAATTTCTATAAATTCTGATTTATAACTCTCAATTCTAAGGGCTAAAGAATGAGAACAAATATATGAACATCAATAAAAATGACTGGTATTTGCTTTGGGATTCAGTCCTAGATAAGGGAGATAAATACATGAACCAACCATTTAGTGTCTCCTAGATATATCCCACTTTCCTCCCAGATTAGCCCTTCAACTAAGTTCTAAAATCCAACCAGACAGAGAGCTAAGAAAAGAAGAAAAACCTGGAACTTGCTTTCCTAAGTAGCACGCCCATGGTAGTGTGTCAAGGTTAAGTAAAATCAGAGTAAATATTACCATAACTCGCATAAGAGTTCATTTTACTTGAATATCCAGGGAATATATTTTTATACTAAAACATAACACATGTATTCTGGGACAGTATGCAGAACTCCCATATTGTAGTAGACTGTTACTTTGGTGGCCTCAATATACTGTGACTCCTTATTGTCGTGTTCTTGTGTGAGCTCCTAGCTTTGGTCCAGACCACCTCTAGGATCTAATTTAACCAATAGAGTGTAGTGAAAGCAAGACTCTGCTTGTTCTAGACCCTAACACTTAAGGCCTTTCAGCCTTCAACACTGTGCTTTAAAAAAAAATTATTTTTTTACTACATTGAGTGTTTCATGCTGCAAGAAAGCACAAGCATCCATGTGCAGAAGTCCACATGGAGGGGAACTGAGTGTCTTGACTGATAATCCTAGCTGAATTCACAGCCAGCTATCACACAACTTGCTGCTGCATGCAATAGACCATTTGGACCTTCTTTAAGTCCAAGCCAACACAGTATGAAGTAGAAAACCTCCTGGTCAACCCACAGAACTGTGAGAATTAATCCATGTTCTTGTTTTAAGCTGATAAATTTGGGGGCAGTTTGTTACTCAGAATTAGATAACCAAAGCTTATGTTTAAAAATAAAATTTGGGATTTCAATTAAATGTTAGAATTGAAAAGGGCATCTTAATTAGAATTATCCCCTGAGACCTCTATCTACCAGTGAAGGTAGTTCAGTGAAGATGATCAAGAAGCATTTCCTTAAAATGCAACTCATGAGAAGGTGATCCCCTAGATTCAGGTGTATTTCCTAGTTATTATTTGATCAAGAGGAACCTAATGTCCAATGCCTTTGGTAAATAATCAGAGATAAGCATTTTTTAATCCTGACTGTTCATATCAAGGTGATTGCTAGTGGGATCATTTCAAGACATTATGAAGATAGGAACCACATTTATATTAGGCACCCTGTCCTGCTAAGTTGCTTCAGTCATGTCTGATTCTGTGTGACCCCACAGATGGCAGCCCACCAGGCTCCTCCGTCCCTGGGATTCTCAAGGCAAGAACACTGAAGTAGGTTGCCATTTCCTTCTCCAATGCATGAAAGTGAAGTAGCTCAGTTGTGTCTGACTCCTAGTGACCCCATGGACTGCAGCCCACCAGGCCTTTCCATCCATTGGATTTTCCAGGCAAGAGTACTGGAGTGGGGTGCCATTGCCTTCTCCGATTCATCTCCACTCTCTTCTAGTTCTCTTATTATTCCTCCCTCAAATTACTGCTCTTCTAACTAAGAGCCTCTAGCTATATGGCCAGCTGCAACTAATACTAGACCAGGAGAAAAGATCCAAAAAGTCTGGTCTATGTCTGTTATATCCAGGATAAAGAAACTAATGCTAAGAAGGGGACTCTTACTTCACCAGTGCATCAAATGGCCCCTTCATAGCAAGACCCTTAGCACCTCCCAGCCACGTTAAATCTCTGAATTAATATAAAGAAGCCCTTGCCCAGGTCAGGACCCATCACATGAGGACAATAGGGGTCATAATCATTAGCACCAATCAATTGCACCCTTGGACCCTCTACAGAGTACATGGTCGGAGCCTGAGCAATGGGAACCTGAAGTGACCCAAACTGAGGAAGAAAAGAATGGGAGACACAGGAGAACCTCTATTGACCACAATGAGCCATGCATTAATGCACTGCAAATCAGTGAAGGTGATTTGGTGAACCAAAGCAGGTGGATATTATCATCTACATTTTGTGCATACTGCAATGATGTTGACAAAGTACTTAGAATAGCAGTGGCTCTTAATAAATACCCCAAGGCAGTAGCCATGAGTATTTTTTATTGTGTAGCTAATACCATTTTACAGAGTGAAAACTGAGGCTTATTATGATTATGTGACACGCCCAAGGTCACACAAGAGCAACTGTGTGGGGCCAGGATCAAAGCCTCAATCTGCCTGATGCCACTTTTCCATACTAGGAATAAGGATGGTGTTGTATAAAGACAGTCTCTTTAACAGGTGGTGCTGGGAAAACTGGTCAACCACTTGTAAAAGAATGAAACTAGATTACTTTCTAACACCACACACAAAAATAAACTCAAAATGGACTAAAGATCTAAACATAAGACCAGAAACTATAAAACTCCTAGAGGAGAACATAGGCAAAACACTCTCCGACATAAATCACAGCAGGATCCTCTGTGATCCACCTCCCAGTATACTGGAAATAAAAGCAAAAATAAACAAATGGGATCTAATTAAAATTAAAAGCTTCTGCAAAACAAAGGAAACTATAAGTAAGGTGAAAAGACAGCCTTCTGAATGGGAGAAAACAATAGCAAATGAAGCAACTGACAAACAACTCATCTCAAAGATATACAAGCAACTTATGCAGCTCAACTCCAGAAAAATAAACGATCCAGTAAAAAATGGGCCAAAGAACTAAATAGGCATTTATCCAAAGAAGACATATGGATGGCTAACAAACACATGAAAAGATGCTCAACATCACTCATTATCAGAGAAATGCAAATCAAGACCACATGTGAATCAAAAATTTCTCTGTAAAAAAGTCATTAAAAAAAACCCCAAACTTCCTTGACCTACATTTTCTCCTAGCTATTGTCTTATTTGTTTTCTTTCACAGTACAACTGTTTTGTAACTTGTATCATGAAAACTTTCAGATATATATAAAAGAACTACAAAATGAACCTGTGTGTACTCTGTACACATACTTAAAATTGTAAACTTTTTGTGTTATTTTCATTATCTTTTGCTTTAACACTTTAAAGCAAATATCAGACCTTATGACATTTCACTTATAAATATTTTAGTGCATCTCTTAAGTGCACTTTCTTACATAAGCATGATTACATCATCATACCTAATAGAATGAACAAAAATTCCTTACTCTCAACTAATATCTGGTTTAGATTCATATTTCCTCAATTATTCTCCAAATAGCTTATGTTGGTTCAGTTGAAAAACAATCTAAGCAAGGTTCCTACATTGCATTTGATTTTTATCTTTTAAATAGAATTCAGTCTTAAATAAGTTTAATCTAGAACATATATTATTTCTCTATGCTGGGGTTGGTTGTCCTGTAAAATGCCCCATGCATGTGTGCATGCTAAGTCTCTTCAGTTGGTTCTGACTCTTTCTGACCCTATGGTCCATAGCATGCCAGGCTCCCCTTTCCATGGGATTCTCCAGCCCCACGCAGTGTAATTCCCAAGAGAACTCCACTTCCTTATCTGCCTTTTCCCCTTGAACTCTCCCAGTTGGGTTTCCTGCTCCCACATCCTGTGACAACAACTCTGTGATGCACATGTTACCACTGCCAACTGGCATGTCTCTGTTCTCACTTTTCTTGGTGTCTCAGCATCATTTGACAGCTGACCTTCCCTGCTTCTTGAAACTCTGTCTTCTCTTGGCTTCTGGGATCCATATTCTCCTATATTTCCTCCCCTCTCAGGCATAGCTCTTCCTCAGTCTCTCTCTCTCTTTTTTATTTTTGCTATGACTGACCTCTACATATTGGAGTGGCCGCTATTTAGAGCTTCAGCCTGGGTCTCTTCTTTTCTACTGCCCTGTGTGATTACCCAATCTCTTGTTGCTGTTCAGTTTCTCAGTCATGTCTGGCTCTTTGTAACCCCATGAACTGTAGCACACCAGGATTCCCTGTCCTCGCCACCTCCCGGAGCTTGACTCATGTCCATCGAGTCAGTGATGCCGTCCAGCCATCTCATCCTTGGTCGTCCCCTTCTCCTCCTGCCCCTAATCCCTCCCAGCATTAGAGTCTTTTCCAATGAGTCAACTCTTCGCATGAGGTGGCCAAAATACTGGAGTTTCAGCTTTAGCATCATTCCTTCCAAAGAAATCCCGGGGTTGATCTCCTTCAGAATGGACTGGTTGGATCTCCCTGCAGTCCCAGGGAGTCTCAAGAGTCTTCTCCAACACCACAGTTCAAAAGCATCAATTCTTTGGTGCTCAGCCTTCTTCACAGTCCAACTCTCACATCCATACATGACCACTGGAAAAACCATAGCCTTGACTAGACAGACTTTAGTTGGCAAAGTAATGTCTCTGCTTTTGAATATGCTACCTAGGTTGGTCATAACTTTCCTTCCAGGGAATAAGTGTCTTTTAATTTCATGGCTGCAGTCACCAACTGCAGTGATTTTGGAACTCCCCAAAATAAAGTCTGACGCTGTATGCACTGTTTCCCCATCTATTTCCCATAAAGTGATGGCCCGGATGCCATGATCTTCGTTTTCTGAATGTTGAGCTTTAAGCCAACTTTTTCACTCTCCTCTTTCACTTTCATCAAGAGGTTCTTTAGTTCCTCTTCACTTTCTGCCATAAGGGTGGTCTCATCTGCATATCTGAGTTATTGCTGTTGCTCCTGGCAATCTCGATTCCAACTTGTGCTTCTGCTCAGCCTTCTTCACAGTCCAACTCTCACATCCATACATGACCACTGGAAAAACCATAGCCTTGACTAGACAGACTTTAGTTGGCAAAGTAATGTCTCTGCTTTTGAATATGCTACCTAGGTTGGTCATAACTTTCCTTCCAGGGAATAAGTGTCTTTTAATTTCATGGCTGCAGTCACCAACTGCAGTGATTTTGGAACTCCCCAAAATAAAGTCTGACGCTGTATGCACTGTTTCCCCATCTATTTCCCATAAAGTGATGGCCCGGATGCCATGATCTTCGTTTTCTGAATGTTGAGCTTTAAGCCAACTTTTTCACTCTCCTCTTTCACTTTCATCAAGAGATTCTTTAGTTCCTCTTCACTTTCTGCCATAAGGGTGGTCTCATCTGCATATCTGAGTTATTGATATTTCTCCTGCCAATCTTGATGCTAGCTTGTGCTTCCTCCAGCTCAGCGTTTCTCATGATGTACTCTGAATAGAAGTTAAATAAGCAGGGTGACAATATACAGCCTTGACTTACTCCTTTTCCTATTTGGAACCAGTCTGTTGTTCCATGTCCAGTTCTAGTTGTTGCTTCCTGACCTGCATACAGATTTCTCAAGATGCAGGTCAGGTGATCTGCTATTCCCACAGGTTTTTAGGTAGTGAGAAATGTGCTAGATTCTATGGGAGATGTCAAGAGGTGTAAGAAATGTGACTGTCCTTTGGTGTTCACACCCTGGAGATAAGAGTCTGAGAGAGCAGAATTTGCTAAATGCTGCAGAAGCAGCTCACAGTAGAGTCATACAGGGGGGAATAACGGAGATTTTATTTAAAGTTCCGGGCAGTTTAAATGATGGATCAAGATGAATGTGTTTGAACTTGTTAGGTGGGAAAAGGGGACGGTTGAAGAGAGAAAGTATTTCATGAGTGGGAATAATGTACAGTACAGAGGTAGGAAAAGCTACAGAGAATCTGCAAGACAGTGATATCCTACAGGCAGGTGAGGGAGTGGGGTGGCTGAAGCGTGAGTCACAGGACAGACAGAGGGTGCAATTCAGGAAGGAGAAGTTTATAAAGGAGAAAGAGAGGTGGGATTTCAACCTTGAAAACTTTACACATTGGAAGGAAGAGTTGAGCTTTTATTCCATTTACAGTTGAGAACCACTATAGGGCACAGAGCTGACCACTTTGGAGGCTCTCTAGGTGCATCTGTGTGGTGCTTGAAGGGGTAGGTCTTGATGGGACCATATCTTCTTTGGGACCTCTTACAGTTATGCTAAGACAAGTGTGTATAGTATCTGGGAGTAGCTGTGGACATTCGTTTTGCTTTTAGTTTCTTTACCCAAGCATCTTCCTTGATAGTTTCTATGGAATTTGCTGGTCTGCTAGGTGGCCAGTCTTTGTAGACAGAGACGATTTTTGAATGTTCTACATTAAGTCTAACGCAAGGTTTTTTCTCTTAGAATACTGCACATCTGAGCATGTCTTGTTTTTAAAAAAAACATTTTATTCATTTATTTTTGGCTGTGCTGGGTGGTCATTGCTGCATGGGGTTTTCTCTAGTTGTAGATGGTAGAGGCTAATTCGAGTTGCAGTGCTCGGGCTTCTCATTGAGGCTTCTCTTGCTGTGGACCATGGGCTCCAGGGTGAGCAGGCATCAGTAGTCATGGACTCAGCAGGTGTAGCTCCTGGGCTCTAGAAAACAGGCTCATTAGTTGCAGTACTTGGGCTTAGTTGTCCTGCGGCTTGTGGCTTCTTCCCAGATCAGGGATTGAACTCATGTCTCCTGCATTGGCAGATGGATTCTTTACCACTGAGCCATCAGGAAAGCCCCTTACAATGTCTTTTATCAAGATATTTTTCCGTTTCATTGAGCTTATGCTTTCCAATTTCTCTTTTTATTTTTTTAATTGTTCTTTCTCAAGCATAATATAAAAGCTTTTATATACACATATTTGGTATGTATAATATATATATATATATATATATATTAGAAAATTTGTGAATTTTTGCCTAACAAAAATTTTTTTTTCCCTAAAAGACATGATGCTGTAAAAGTGCTGCACTCAGTATCCCAGCAAATTTGTAAAACTCAGCAGTGGCCACAGGACTGGAAAAGGTCAGTTCCCATTCCAATCCCAAAGAAAGGCAATGCCAAATAATGTTCCAACTACTACATAATTGTACTCATTGCACACACTAGCAAAGTGATACTCAAAATTCTCCAAGCCAGGCTTCAACAGTACATGAACTGTGAACTTCCACATGTTCAAGCTGCATTTTGAAAAGGCAGAGGAACCAGAAATCAAATTGCCAAAATCCACTGGATCATTGAAAAAGCCAAAGAGTTCCAGAAAAACATCTACTTCAACTTTATTGACTATACCAAAGCCTTTGACTCTATATCACAACACACTGTGGAAAATTCTGAAAGAGATGGGAATACCAGACTACCTTACTTGCTTCCTGAGAAATCTGTATTCAGATCAAGAAGCAACAGTTAGAACTGGACATGGAACAACAGATTGGTTCCAAATTGGGAAAGGCGTACATCAAGGCTGTATTCTGTCACCCTGCTTATTTAACATATATGCAGAGTACATCATGAGAAATGTTCGGCTGGATGAAGCACAAGTTGTAATCAAGACTGCTGGGAGAAACCTCAGATATGCAGATGATACCACCCTTATGGCAAAACGTGAAGAAGAACTAAAGAGCCTTTTGATGAATGTGAAAGAAGAGAGTGAAAAAGCTGGCTTAAACCTCAGCATTCAGAAAACTAAGATCATGGCATCTAGTCCCATCACTTCATGGCAAATAGATGGGGAAACAAGGGAAATAGTGAGATGAGAGGCTTTATTTTCTTGGGCTCCAAAATCACTGCAGATGGTGACTGAAACCATGAAATTAAAAGACACTTGCTGCTTGGAAAAAAAGCTATGACCAACCTGACAGCATATTCAAAAGCAGAGGCATTGCTTTGCCAACAAAGCTCCATCTAGTCAAGGCTATAGTTTTTCCAGTAGTCATGTATAGATGTGAGAATTGGACCATAAAGAAAGCTAACAGCTGAAGAATTGATGCTTTTGAACTGTGGTATTGGAGAAGACTCTTGAGAGTCCCTTGGACTGCAAGGAGATCCAACTAGTCTATCCTAAAGGAGATCAGTCTTGGGTGTTCATTGGAAGGACTGATGCTGAAACTGAAACTCCAATACTTTGGCCACCTGGTGGGAAGAACTGACTCATTGGAAAAGACTCTGATGCAGGCAAAGATTGAAGGCGGGAGAAGAAGGGAATGACAGAGGATGAGGTGGTTGGCTGGCATCACTGACACAATGGCCAAGAGTTTGAGTAGGCTCTGTGAGTTGGTAATGACAGGGAAGCCTAGCATGCTACAGTCCATGGGGTTACAAAGAGTCAGACATGACTGATCAGTTGAATTGAAGGAGAAGGGTAGATTTACTCTCTTGTTTATTTTAAAGATCTCTTTTCTGGAAGTTCAGTTCAGTTCCGTCAAATCAAACTCTCATTAAAGATACTTGACTGGAAAGCTCACTCTCAGGACAGAGCCTACTAAGGAGAACCCTTGATTCCTTATTGTCTAGATTCCAACTCTAAAGTGTTTATTTCTGTTTTGCACTATGAGCATGTTCCTTTAATAAGTGGGTCGGGTGTAGAACACTCAAAGGCTCAAATAAGTGATGGAACCAGAATAACCATGAAACCAGGTCATTAAGTCACTGTGATACCACAGCAGGCCAGAAGCAGCAATTTTGTAAATTAATACCTGGAACTGAGCTGAGATGGGTTAAAAGCATTGTGATCTAATCTAAAGTGGGAAAATGAAGTCGTGTTCAGGACTCCAGGAAGAAGTAAGACCTCTAGACTCAAAACCATCCTAGGGGCAGGCATGGGTCTGAAATGTTTCTCACAGGTGTTAGGTGGATGCTGGCTAGTTCTTTTGGCTTAATGGATGAAAGAATTTTAAGAGAGAAGGCTAGAAATTTTCTAATTATGAGAAGCCATGTGTTTAAAAGTATAGAATTGAAAGTCATCTATGCCTAGGCATGCTGTGGATGGTGGGTGTCCCTGGGTATTTTGTGTAAATGCTACATGCCTTAGTCTCCTATCCCTAAGGAAAGGAGAAACATGCTGACCTCACAAGTCTTAATGCTACAGAGTTTTATTTATTTTCTTTCCCTTGTAAATATAAGCTCCACAAGGACAGGGACTCGGAGTGATTTGCTTATTTAACTTATATGCAGAGTACATCATGAGAAATGCTGGGCTGGAAGAAGTACAAGCTGGAATCAAGATGGCCAGAAGAAATCTCAATAACCTCAGATATGCAGATGACACCACCCTTATGGCAGAAAGCGAAGAGGAACTAAAGATCCTCTTGATGAAAGTGAAAGAGGAGAATGAAAAAGTTGACTTAAAGCTCAACATTCAGAAAACGAAGATCATTGTATCTGGTCCCATCACTTCATGGCAAATAGATGGGGAAACTGGAAACAATGTCAGACTTTATTTTTGGGGGCTCCAAACTCACTGCAGATGGTGACTGCAGCCATGAAATTAGAAGGCGCTCACTCTTTGGAAGAAAAGTTATGACCAACCTAGATAGCATATTCAAAAGCAGAGACACTACTTTGCCAACAAAGGTCCATCTAGTCAAGGCTATGGTTTTTCCAATAGTCATGTATGGATGTGAGAGTTGGACTGTGAAGAAAGCTGAGTGCCAAAGAATTGATGCTTTTGAACTGTGGTGTTGGAGAAGACTCTTGAGAGTCCCTTGGACTGCAAGGAGATCCAACCAGTCCATTCTGAAGGAGATCAGTCCTGGATGTTCTTTGGAAGAAATGATGCTGAAGCTTAAACTTCAATACTTTGGCCACCTCATGGGAAGAGTTGACTCACAGGAGAAGACTGATACTTGGAGGGATTGGAGGAGAAGGGGATGACAGAGGATGAGATGGCTGGATGGCATCACTGACTCCATGGACATGAGTTTGAGTGAACTCCAGGAGTTGGTGATGGACAGGGAGGCCTGGTGTGCTGTGATTCATGGGATTGCCAAGGGTCAGATAGGACTGAGCGACTGAATTGAACTGTTAAAAGCATTGAGAATATTTTAGAATGACATGAAGGAAAAATTTTTTTTAAAGATGTATTTTTAAAAAGTCATTACTTTCAGTGATTACAAATGAAGAAAGTTCATCCATGAGGCAATTAACTAACAGATAAAGGCTGACCTTTGCAAGGATTTCAACCAAAGCAGATTTTGTAACCCATGATTTGTCCTGATAATAGACTCAATCTTCTACCATTATGCTTGGATGTCTGGGGTCAGGCCAATTACACAGTGAGTGACACTCTATGGATCAAGCCCCACCCCTTAGGAATTTCCCTAGGGCCAGTGCCCAGGTGCTTGGTGACGAGTGGTGGGGACAGAAGTCTTCAGGTGCTCTGAGGTGGGAGAAACTGGGTTTTCATCTTTTCTCTGCCACTTTCTCCTGAGACCTCAAGTCTTATTTAAACTCTCATTCTTCTTATCCATAAGAAATTGCCTGAATGTGAACTTTACCTGAGATAATGTACATGGAAACAGTTCATGGTAAGTCTCAAAAAATTTCCTTTCCTTATCCCTTTCCAGAACTGGTTAAGTCCCTCTCTAACATCTAAACCCAAGAATAACATTTTCTTCTTCTTTCTTTGCCCTGGCTGCTTTAGTTTGCCTTGTTAACTACTTGGAAATTAATGAGGCAGAATTTATTTTGTTTTCTGTTCTACTCTGTGGTTTGTCAAGAAGCCATGTACCTTAAAATATGGGTTTTGTCACTTCTTGTAAAATTAATTTGAATCTTAAGCAAATAGGACACAAAATAAGATCATGTGTCCTTTTTTTCCCCCTTTATATCAAGAAAATAATTTGCAATCTCCAGTAATACTAATAAATAATCTTTCCCTTAAGGAAAAAAATTTAAGGATAAACTCAGTCCTTTTGTCTAATCCCAGTGTAAGAGATTTTTCTACTGGGGGTCCAAGCCAGAAAACTGAAATGTAGATAACAAAGCAAAGCTAAGAATGGACACTGCCATCTTGCTGGAGATGGTTACCTAACGTCCTAAGAGGTGGTGACTATCAACAGCCAGAAAGAGAAACAGCATCTGGGGCCACATACAGGACTCCAGCTTTTACATCACTGGTATATTTGGTCTGGCCATGAAAAGAAAGCTCAGAATAGCCTACAGTCAAGATGCAGTGAGGCTGCCATTTTTGTTTTTGGATATCATTTTCTTCCTGAACCTCAAATAATTTGACTCCAAGGCTTTACCAGCTGTCATTAAAGATGCTAGAGTATCATTTTTTAATTCCTTTGGCAGCAGGAAAACAGCTCCTCAAGAGGGAGGGGGCACTTAATTTCATGCTGGTCACTTGATGAATAGGTCTCTAGGTCTTTGGCAGCTGTTGGCCAGATTCTCACCACCAGGGGAGGATGCAGGATGATGGGAGATAAACTCGTCAATCCTTAAAAATTCCTTTGCCTTGAAAGCTCACTTAGGCAAAGCACCTGGCTTAAGTGGATGAAAAGAAAAAAGCAACACACACATTTGGTTACAAAATACCAGTTTTGGCCTTTGCAAGAACTTCTTCCATTTCCTGAAATATGATCCATTTTCCTAAAATAAAATGTGTGAAGAAATGACACAAGTCATTGATTCCCTACCCCACCTCCCCTTCCCTTGATGAACCACATACCTTTCGCCCAAGCAAAATTTACTCTCAGGAAGAGCGTCCAAACCCACACAGAATCTTAATCTTTTGTTCAAACCCCACATACGTTTTACCCTCAGTAAGTTTAGGCAAAAACTGATAGCTAATGCTTTTCATTAAGCCAGTCAAGAAAAATCGCTTACCAGGTTTTACTCCTTCATCAGCCTAACTAATTACACCCATTCACTGTTCCTTTCAGACAGAGATTTCAAATTCCAGCTCTCAAAGACTCACACCACCCAAGAGACATCTGCTTCCTGGCTCACTCTGTCTCCTTTTTATATTACCCAGTGAAAAATACTCAGTGGCCCAGAAAGTGCCAATTAAGCAAAACCTGGAAGCGAGAACTTCCAGGTTTTAAGCTGGGGAAAGGTCAGGTCAAGGAGAAAGTGTTGAGATAAAGATCAAGGGAGACGGTGAGATGAAAAGACAGATTGGAATCTTCTCAGTCAACACACTCAGGGAAAAGCATTCGGCCTCCAGATTCCAGTGACCGGCCTCAGATACCTCAGCATGGTGAAAATGGGCGTAATGTGTACATGTTACTGAGGCAAAGTTGGTCTGAAACACGTGAGGCACAAAGTTGGAGTGAGGGCTCCAGGGACAACAAAAGCATGAGGTTTGAGTGATAACTTGAACGCCAAGCCTAGATAGTTTTCAGGTAGCAATTCCATTTCTCCAAACCATTAAATGTGGGATATTTTGGAGATTAGGAGCCCAACAGCTCCACGAGCTTGGGAAGCAACTTCCCATTCACAGTCCAAACTAAGATACTATGGATTCCCTAAGTCCAAACTAGGGGAGGGAAGGAATAGAAGTTTGGGATTAGCAGAAGCAAACTATTATATATAGAATGAATAAACAACAAGGTCCTACTGTATAGCACAAGGAACTATATTCAATATCCTATGACAAACCATAATAGAAAAGAATATGAAAAAGGATATATATATATATAACTGAGTCACTTTGCTGTACAGAAGAAATTAACACATTGTAAATCAACTACACTTCAATAAAACTTTTTTAGAAAAAAAAATAGAAAAGCTTAAAAAAAGAAAATATGAGGATACGACTTCAACCTTATAAAGTCTAATCTTAACTTTCTAAGTAAAGTTCTCTGTTTGGAAACTGCATTAAATAAGTCCACACCAAATTCTTTTTAGTAGTCACAAAGATCTACAAAATCATACAGTGTTGAGCTAAAGAATGAAAATCTATTTCCCATGTGCAGTGTATTCTGAGTTCTTTGAAGATGTGATCTTTCTGGCTAAATAATCTATTCGTAGAAACAATGTAAAGAAGCAGAGCATCTTCAGAATCGCTGCTGGAAAACTATTTTGAACACTGGGTTTACAAAACCTCATAGGAAATAGGTCCTCCTGATGCCTCTTTCTTCTAAAGCTGCCCAAGCTGACTCCTGTTTATGCTTTCAGCTTAGGGCTTTCATAAGTGCATGAGATAGTGCTTCTCTAGATTATTAAAAGCAAATAAATAACTTCTACTACAAGTTCATTTCACGCACTCAATTTATTACAGCACAAAGAACACCAATGTGGTTCACATTTATATTGCATCTTTAATAATAAATATCTAGGGGTACTGAAATTGTGTATGTGTGATAGCCATACTTCACAAAGCTGTGTAGAAGCTGGAGATCATGTTTGGAGGGCCCAGTCTCACTATGGAACTCGGTACCTTTTCAATGATTTGTCACTTGAATCTCATTTTTAAGGGATTTATCAGAATACAGGCTTCTGGCCTTTCAGTTTTCAGTTAGTGAGGTCATATTTTAAAGGCTTAGTAATTTTTGATCAACGAGTCACAGATTTCTGAATCGAGTAGCTTGAATGAGTGACAGTAATCTCTACTTCAGAGAGTTATAAAGTACTGGTTAGTCCAGGGCCACATCTCAGGCTAGCCAATGACCTATTTCTTTCCACTCCCTTTGGCTAAACTAGGAAGCACAAGACAAGAGGCTTTTTCCATGAGTTTCTTTACCTCTCAACCACACCAGGATGTATTTTATGCACTGCATATTTAGCTTTGTGGCATTAGTTTTTACGTTTAACGTTTTGAGAAGGCACTTCAATTCTGAGAAATACAAATAATAGTGTCATTGCAAAATACTCTATTTGCACTGAAATATAATAAATAAGAAAATGTTTAAAATCACCCTTCCTGGCACTATCCACCATGTAATCAGTGTTAAGTGTTTGTGATCAATTGTGCCTAACAAATTGCTCAAGCACCATAAGCATTATGAAAAGACCACAGTTTTATTAAACACTGGAAATTGTATTTTTCCCAGTGGTTTTACTGTAAGATAATGAACTCCCTGTGAGTGGTGGCAGAGATGCAAATTCAATTTTGCACAAGACTCACAAATACCATGATATATTATGCTGATGGAGACATGGTCTCTGTCTAGACGAAATGAAAAAATTGCCTCGGATTCAGTAAACGTGTATAATTAAGAAAATATGAACAGCTAATCATCAATATTGCATGCATGTTTGTATCTCCAATCTTGCTTTTTTAATTTTAAATTCTAGTTGAAAGTTGAACCTCTTCTTCTGGGTTTCAGATTTCACTTTTCAAAGAGACTATTGATATTGATGAAGCCAGAAGGCACCCTAATCAGGCCCCAAAATTGTGCTAATTTTTCCTTAAATTTTTCTTTCAACCAAGTGGCATGCCTGGGTTTTAATTTAAAAGAGCAGGCTTTATTACACAAATAAGCAGACATTGTCTGGGGGGACAAAACTGAAGCAGCTCTGATAGTTGTATTAATTTATTTGATTTACTTCTGGTTTCCCTTACCCAATCTTATTTATGTCAAAGTAAGTTGAAGCAGAATTCATTATGCAGTGAAATCCAATTTAAACACTTTTTATTGGGACATGGTGATTCAATCATTTCTCTCCTTAAATCCCATTATCTCTTCTCACATTATTTTGTACAGATCAAATTACATAAGATGAAATTCCAAAAGAAACTTAAGAAGTTGTGGACAGGAATAAAATAATATCGGATAATTCCTTATACTATGAATGCTATTATACCACAGTTAACATTCTTATCATTTTTCATTCTAGTAGCATATTTTCACTGAAGAAAATTAACTGAGTTAGCAAACTTTCCTAAGTAAACTTTTGAAGCAATGTTAGTTTCTAACTGTTTTCATATAGGATTAACAGAAGTACTGAATCTAACTGACCCTGTTTGGGCATTTTGACATATGGTTTATTATGTGTATTAAAAAATTTGCCAAATTACTACCAAATCTTTTCCTCTTCCAATAGTAGAGTTTAGGCATTCTCAAATTTTGGTAACTTTATAAAATGTTTGTGAAAAACTATTTATTTCCCTGTGTCATTGTGTCAGGTATATTGTTAGTATGTAGGGACTCCTCAAGTCATAAATGAATCTAGTTACCGAAGTCCAATTCCTTGTCAATTATTTAGAGTCATTTTCTCATGGAAACACTGAAGTTATACATAGAACAACAAGACTATCCCACCATACTATACCTTCCAAATCACAGTTCCTTTGCTTTAATCTATCATGAGTGAAATTATTTCCATCTTTAGAGATCTGTAAAAGCTCTGTGCAGACCAGAGAAGGTAGCCAAATCCAGCAGTTCAAATGAAAATGTTGCCTAACTTCTACTCCTAACAGGATCAGAGGGGCATTTAACTTGTTAGCCATGTCAGATGCCTGGTGAAGTACAGATGTATTTTTCCCTCAAAACTACAACAATTATACATATGCATTCATGTGCTCCTTCAGTTATTCACCACATGTTCATTATGCAAAGTCCTGAACACTGTTTTAGGAGCTGGAGATGCCAAAGCACGTGTGTGTCCACTGAACAGCCTGTGGTTGAAAACTTACAAAATTGTCATTAAGTCTTTCCATCTGCAATTTTCAATATCACTCAGTGACTGCTGCCACTCAATTCCTGGGTGAGACATGACTTCCTGAGTATACACATTAATCATCCAATATATGATTATACATGCTGAGCCTAATCTGAACTTGCATCCTCAACGCCCCCTATACCACCCACCCTAGAGTTTTCTTTGTTAAAGATTCCAGATAGTATTATTAGTCAGAGATTTGTTTAATTTCATTTCATTAGGAAACTTTTCCATATTGGCAAATGGGAGATACACGTAAAATACACACAATGCTTATTCCAGGGTAAGCAAAAGACTCATCAAATTCTCTTTGGAAATATTTCAACTCTGCTTCTCTGAAGCCTTATCCTCTTTAGTCTCTACAAGCCACTCTTGGGCTGCACTTCCATAAATGCTAAAGGACTGCCCAAGTTTTGAAGGTTTGTGCTGACATATGCACGGAGGTTCAGGGGGCCTAGAAATCTCCAACAAACAATAGTTTGATTGTATCATTATTTGTACGATGGCCTCTGAATGGCAATTGAATAATTCATACCCCAAACTATAATCTTTTCTAAGTTGCTTTTTAAAATTTATTCATTTTTAATTGCAGTATAATTGCCTTATAATGCTATGTTATTTTCTTCTAAGTTTTTTTTTTTTTAAGATAATTAGGAAAGTAAACAGTGGGTCCGAAAGAATTTATTCATTTTGGCTCACCTCACCATTCTCACTCACCTGCAGCTGTTATGCACAGTGAAGAGTTGCTATGTGATGTTTTGGGGGAGCATGTATTAGTTGACCTAATAGGAGACAAATATGAGGTCATACACACGAATCTGTGGGAGCAAATACACCCATGGTAAAGTAGATGCCTTAAAATAACAGCTCCTCGATGTCTCCTGACCTTATTGAATGTCCTGATGAATGCTCTTCTCATGGAAAAAAAATGCCACTCATCAAAGTGATTCATGGTTGTTAAAAAGACTCCTTACAGGCTAAATATCTATAAGAATCTTGACCCCTTTCGAACAGGCAATTTGGAAACATGGATCTTCGCATGGAAAATGAAAAAAAAAATGAGTCAATAGAGGGTGAACCAGAAATGTGACTTGTCTGCCCTACAAAATGTTCACACATGGCTGGCACTGAAATTGGCTGTCTGTAGAATAGTCATATGAAAGCAATATTAGCCTGTGTCCTCTTGGTCTTCCTGGAGCAGGGTAACCTGGGAAGGTGCTGTGAGTGCTTTGACACTTGGAACATTGCTTTATAAAGCTCAGTAAATGTGTGCACTTCAACTGGCTCCTCGAACTCTTGGCACTCTGAACTCTGTCTTTGGAGAAACAGATATCAAGTTCACCAAGGAAAAGTGATGTACTTATCTTGGAGGAATGAAGGTGTTCAAGAAAGAGTGAAAGATCTACAATATATGATTCTTTTCCTAGGATTTTCTGAAATAAGACCAAAAAAGGCAAACTTTTTAGAGTGGGCTGGGCTACGGGAAGGCTTCCCAGATGGTGCTAGTGGTAAAGAATCCTCTGCCAATGCAGGAGATATAAAAGATGTGGGTTCAATCCCTGGGTCAGGAAGATTCCCTGGAGAAGGACATGGCAACCCACTCCAGTATTCTTGCCTGGAAAATCCTGTAGACAGAGGAGCCTGGTGGGCTACAGTCCATGGGGTTGCAAAGTTGGACATGACTGAAACAACTTAGCATGCTTGCATACATGGACGGGGTGGGGGAAGTGGGATTTGACACGATTTTAACTAGCAAAAAAATAAAAGTAAGGGTTTATTATTATTTATTTATTATTCATGAGTATTTAGTATTTCTGGTAATGACTCCATCAAGAAGACCTACCTGCTGCCCCGGTGGGCTCTGCTAACCTTATATTAGAGACTGGGCCAGGGGTCAGTCTACCACTGGCTCCTTTCTCCTCTAACAATAAGCTCACTACCTGCCATCTGGTACTTCCCTGCCTGTGTGTGTGAAGGTTAACACACTCAGCTTACCTTGATCAGCTCACATGAAAGGTACAATACCAACAGTACAATTCCTCTTGCAGAGTTTGAAAATTGCTCTCCATTATTTTTGGAAAAGGTCAGCAGGAACCCTCAGCTGGAAAGAGCCTTAGACTTAAAGGAGGCCAACTGGGGACTGAACAGAAACTCTCCCACATTAGGACTATAATTTGGTTCATTATTTCCCCTCCTAGCCTCTCTGAGTCTCAGTTTTCTCATCTATCAAACAGAGTAATAATATCTATCCTGTGGTGCTGACAGGGATTCATTTGTTTTTTATGTGAAAAATGCAACTCGTAAGGCCTGGCACATAAAAGGCATTCGATATTGGTTGTTTTAGATAATCAGAAATGCACACATTACAAAAGGGGCTCATGGCATTAAGGAAAAGGCTGAGTGACAATGGCGTATTTAAAAGCTCAAAAGGTATATCTCGAATTTATCACATCTCATACTAAAATTCCAAATGTGGAAAATGAAGCAATATCTATTATCTAAATTTCATTTTTATTTTAAATTTTTATCCAATTTTTTCTATATTAATTCTCTATTTTGCTAAGAAGATCTCCTGACCCTCCTCTCGTTTTTGCCTTTTTAAAAGAATCTTTCTCATTCTGTCTTTTCTTTCTTTCTCCTTCCCTTTCTTTGTTTCTTTTTTCTCTCTCTCTTTTTGGCAGTCTTGTTCATTTCCTCACTCTGGAGAGTCACATATGAAAAAAAGTCCATCCGAAGACGAGAGTGCCTGTCTGTGCAGATACTTCAGCAGACAGCACTGTGTGTTTAGTGCTGGGGATGCTGAAGCTGGCTGATTCAGAGGAATGCATCTCCAGGGGCAGATGAGATGTGGGGAGGGAGAACAATTAGGTCAGGAATGCAGGAAAGAAGAGAAGCCTGAAAGCTAATCAGCCCAGCAGCTAATGTACACAAAGTGGCATTTTGCAAAGACCAGAGGTTTACACAAGATCCTGGCCAGAAGGAGTCTGAGTCTAGGACTGAGTTGAAGTGAGCAGAGTGAGATTCTCGCCCTGTGCAAAAAATTTAAGGGACTATCCCAGATTCAGTCATTAACATGAATAATGGTTTTTTATTCTCCATTATTTATTAGCACTTTTTCATTGAGTTGATGAACAGTATCATATAAGTTTAGGTGTACAATATAGTGATTCATAATTTTTAAAGATTATATTCCATTCATATTAGTATAAAATATACTAAAATATTAAAGCATTCCAATTAATGTCTTAATGCCATGTTTTTAAAAACTAAACATTAAAAAAACAGTTGTGAAGGAAAAAATATGAAAATTTTAAAGCCAGGGTTTGACCTTGGATTTGTAGCACTCACCCTAATCCCTGCTTTCTTAAGTCTGTCTATTAAAAATTCTGAAATTTTCTTCATAGGTTCTTCATTAATTTTTGTCTTTTAAAATCTTGCATTCAAATGTGATTTATCTTGATGGCTGATATTCTTTGGTGCTCCTTTAAATTCTTAATTAAGGGCCTCACCCATATTACCCTAATGCTGGCTGCTGGGTGCAGTGGGGGCTATTTGAAAGCCTAGAGGAGCTGCTTGGGAGCTAAATGGGAATCAATGGAGACAATTTGTAGGATGCTGTTGGTAGTGCTTTTAGGAATCCCAATACTGAACTAAATTCTCAAGTTTATGTAAGAATAATTATTAGTTGGTGATAAAAAGTAGGCAACGGACACCACAAATCTGACACTCTTGTCTTTATTGGCATAAGAGTTTGGCTCTGAATGATTAACTACATCACAAATTCCAATACAACAGATTTCATTTCCATCAATGAGCCTCTATAGTAAAGATTTCCAAGCTCTATTATCATTCATACATATGCGGGACAAGCCCTGGAGATTCTGAACGTAGTAAAAGAATGCAGATCATGTTTCAGGTCTACTCTCTTCAAACATAAGAGAGGGAAATAAAGTTAAGCAACGAGGCGATGGCACCCCACTCCAGTACTCTTGCCTGGAAAATCCCATGGATGGAGGAGCCTGGTGGTCTGCGGTCCATTGGGTCGCAAAGAGTCAGACAGGACTGAACGACTTCACTTTCACTTTTCACTTTCATGCATTGGAGAAGGAAATGGCAACCCACTCCAGTGTTTTTGCCTGGAGAGTCCTAGGGACGGGGGAGCCTGGTGGGCTGCCATCTATGGAGTCACACAGAGTCGGACATGACTGAAGTGACTTAGCAGCAGGAGCAGCAATCAGCAGAGTCCCCTCCCTATCCCACCTCCGCAGATCCTGGTGCAGCATCAGAGGGCAGAGCTGCTGAGATCAGCACTGCAAGGCAGCAGGCAGGAGCCCAGCAAGCAGTAAGAGGCTCACTGCTTATTGTGGGGAAGCAGGAAGACCTTCAAGACAGGACCACACTAACACTCAGACTGGGTGCCCCTTAGCTGAAGTGTCTCCTTGGGGAACGTCATCAATGTGAATTCACACAAGCCCCCTCTTTCCAAAGGTGGGCATAAGGTATGAGGACCACATGGATTCATCCCCAGTCCTACAACCCCTCCCTAGCTTGGCCCACACACAGAAGCTTGGCCCTTGATAACACAGAGCTCTTCTAAGAGAACAAAAGAGGGCCCTCTGGGATGTCAACACCAAGGACCATACTCACATATCAGTGATCAGACCCCAATCTGGCTAAGATTCACTTTAATTTAAAACTTGGAATTCAATGTGCAGGAAACAGCAGAGAGTATATACAAACGCAGAGAAGACACATGGTTCAGGAAGTGAGTGATATAGTTATTTCCTCTACTACTTGGCCATCAACTTCCTCAAAGTCCAGGAGTTCAGGAATCTGTGGCAGAGCTCCTGGTCATCAAAATCTTCCTAGTTTTCCTCTTAGGAGGCCAATGCTAATAAAGGTCTAGGTAGGGCTCAAGGCAAACTAAAAGTCAAAATAAAGGTTCTTAAGAGAGAGAAAAATATCCTAAAAATGACAACACTTGGGAAAGAAGAAAATGGCCCTCTCTAAATAAGGGTTAATGAGCAATACAGAAGCACACTGTTTCTCTGGATATCAGGTATTGGCATTAATTGAACCAGGAATAAGGATGAAATGTCCTCATTAGCATCATGGTTCCTGAACCTTCATACTAGAGAAAAGGAGGGGTGGTGATAGAATGATATGAACAAAGGAATTTATATTTATGGGCCAGAGGAAGTAAAGCCAGGATAGAGAAATGTGAGGCCAGTTAGTCCAGCTGGCCGGGTACTCTATTAATAGAAAGTAGGAATTTGTCCCTGGGTAACAGTTTCTCTCTGTTCATTAGCAACAGACTAAAGGCCAACCCACTTGTAAAAGCAAACTCTTTTCAGGAACAAGGGTGGAGATGAGTACTAGGCATGAGAGCATAAATGAAAGGATCTGAAAATCCATCCTTCTTTCAGGAAAACATGTCGGGTGGCCACTCAGTGGTGCAGAGATATCATGTAATCTCCTGTAATAAAGGCATTCCATAACATGGAGACCAGCTCTTTTAATATAATTAGATAGTGTGGCATTGTATCCTGTCCCCCCTGTATTAACCACTTATTGGAACATTAGGAATATGGCACTTAGTCTAAAT
Organism: Madoqua kirkii; assembly: GCA_006408675.1. Lineage (NCBI taxonomy): Eukaryota > Metazoa > Chordata > Mammalia > Artiodactyla > Bovidae > Madoqua > Madoqua kirkii. The sequence continues at coordinate 48,705 of SJYC01002866.1, read as the reverse complement.
GTCATCATTATCTAATAATCACTTGGGTTCCACTTTAATGCACCCAGAAGGTCAATGGCATGGTTAAATAAATTTGCTAAATAATAGCAACAGGGTAAAAAGCATGTTGATGTCTACCCATATTCATAGCATGTATAGGGACTGATGAAAACAATAGAGAAACTAGACATTAGATTATTGTTTTCTTTCTAGAATTCCCCTTTGGCTCCCCACTCCCTTTAGTTCAACACTGAACAAATCTAACTTCTTACATATCATAGGAATCTATGTATTCTGGAATTACTTTTAGGACCTATCTACTTTAATAGGACTCTGCAAAATACCAACTTTGAAACACTCCAGTATGTCATACTGTTGACAGAGGTCTTCTGTCCAGAACCCCAGCTTAGCCCTTGATGATATTCGAAGAGAAAGCCTTTCATGAGAAGACTGGGTCACTGACTGCATCAAGTTTAGGTAAGACAGAATGTCTAAAGGGAGACTTTAACTTATCAGAGGTCCTTGCACAGCCCAGGAATCCTGGGCAGAAGAAAAGGCTTTTCTACATAGTGGAAAGCAAATCAGATGTAACCAGCCTGACCCCTTCAGATCCAGGACTCCTGGCTCTCTGAAAGGAGCTAGCTTGCCAGGGTGAGAACTAGGAGGCAGAAAGTGATCATCCGCTCCAGATGAGCAGTCAGCTACAAAGGAGTCATGTAGAGAGCTGATCCTAAACTGAGGCACTCAGGCCTCCTTGGCAAATGAGGGAGCCTTCTGCTTCCCAAGTCCTCTCAGCCTACAACACATGGTTTGTCTCCTCTGTGACACTCACCTTGTAAAAGCTCGGCTCCTCTGGATTAAGGGTCATTCAAAGGTCAGCCCAGCCCACCTCTATCTTAACTCCTATATTGTTGTTGTTTAGTCACTAAATCATGTCCAACTCTTTGTGACCCTGTGGACTGCAGCATGCCAGGCTCTTCTCTCCTCCACTATCTCCTGGATTTTGCTCAAACCCATATCTACTGAGTCAGTGATACTATCTAACCATCTCATCCTCTGCTGTCCCCCTCACCTCCTGCCCTCAGTCTTTCCCAGCATCAGGGTCTTTTCCAGTGAGTGAGCTCTTCATATCAGGTGATACTTACTCCTATGTATAACCACGCAAATATAAGATCTGACACCAACAATAATACACCCAGCGAGCTTCCTACAGTCTTTCCAACACAATTCATCACCCAAGACAACCCATTACTACAGAGATATGAACAAAGCCCAGTACAAATAAGGGCCAGGGTTCAAGTGGTTAGACTTTCTATCACGGGAGGTTAAAAGGACAGCCACAAGATGACAAAGTTTGATATCCAAATGATATTATCAGTAGTTATCTGTTGGAACTGTAGGTAAGTTTTTATTCCATCTTTGTTTCTTATGTTTTCCAAATTTCCCTCTATAACCTATAGTATTTATTTTTAAAGAATTGCATTTTAGGGACTCTGAAGGCATTTTGGTGAATGAAGACTTAATTCTGTCTTACCAGCAGAAATCAGTCATCAGAGCTAAGCCTACTAGGGAGATCAATCCAATATGATTTGCCCAAGACTGTCTTGTTTTAAAAGAACCTCCACAACCCTGGTTGGGGGGGCGGGGTACAGTTACTGTAATACTGACATGTACTTCCCTTTGGATCACAAATACTACCTTCTAACTTTTACCTCCCTGAGGGAGTTCAGGCATTCAGAAATACACCACATTCTCTCAGCCAAAGGAAGCGGGCTCAGACAGCGAGCACCGTGAGCACTTTGGGCTGCTGTCTCCATCTCAGGAGGCTGCTTTACTCCTAGAGGTTAAGCCCGAAGAGGGAGATTGCCTTTTGTGGTTGGCTATCAGGTTGAAATGAAAAGTAGATCTCTCTCCAATTCTTTCCTGTCCATGGTGTGGAGCAAATTCATCTTACATACTTCAAGAGAAATATCCACTATAAAGGAGTTTCCCAGGTGGCGCTAGTGGTAAAAAAAATCCGCCTGCCAATGCAGGAGATGTAAGAGACACGGGTTCCACCCCTGCTTTGGGAAGATCCCCTGGAAGAGGGCCTGGCAACCCACTGCAGTATTCTTGCCTGGAGAATCTCATGGACAGAGGAGGCTGGCAGGCTACAGTCCATAGGGTCTCAAAAAGTCTACATGACTGAAGAGACTTACCATACACACATTCACCAATTGCCATGATGAAGAGCAGACAAAGAAACTACAACACAGTGAAGGAACGGCAGTATGGCTGTGCCTCATAAGGAGAGCTGGCATGATGACAATCTGAGAAGAAGCCCAACCACGGTGGCTTACCCTCTCTAGCTGGCAGAATTGGTTAAGACAGAGAAAATCTGCACTTCACAAAGAGAAAGCCTGCACTCTTACATTAGCTGCCATCAAGGACTGAGCTATGAGCAAGCATCACATCCAAGAAAAACTCCCCTTCTGTCATCTCTACTTAACCACAGGGAGCACTCAGTGTTCAAAGCATCTGGGTAACAGGAGCTCCCTAGCAACATAAGAGGCTCCTCTGCATATGTTTGCTGAGCTGGTTGTAGTCCCCAATCTGCTGGCACATGTGAGTGACCAACCGGAAACCAAAATGGTGGTGCATTTGATTAGATTCATCCTGCTGGTACCCCTCTCCAGCTGGGTTGGGCTTTGGAAAATATCAGAAAAAACACTGTAGAATCCTGCATCTGCTGGGATGCTTCTAGCACATCAGTGATGATTTGGTGAAATTGAACTGAACTGTCTGGTATGTGAGAGGGTACATAATTTCCTCTTGATTGGCCAATGATGTGGAAGTAAAATCAGAATATCACTATGAGTGTCTCTGTGACCTAAATCCATAATAGTTTTTTTTTTTTCCTTTTTTAGCCATTAAATGTAAGATGGAGTGTTTTCTCTAAGAGGTCTTGGTATCCTATAATTGGGTGATATTTCTTTTTTGATAACAAGTCATATCACCCAGGGGTCAAACACTAATAGAATGAAGTCTCTTATTTCACATAGTCATAAATGTGCTTGAATTTTCTTCTCAGAGGAGTTTTTAATATGTCTTACATTGTACATATAATTATGCAGCATGTATTTATTTCCTTTCTACAAAGAAACTCAAGTTGCTTTTTTTAAACATTATTTGATAGCTTCTTACCATCTCCTCTGGAGTTGAAAAGAGAATATAGTATCAAGCTGTGATAGCTAGCAGTGGGAAACTATGGCACCAAGAGACAGAACTGGATTGGGACTTTACAGAGTCTAAGAGCAGTGTACCATGAAGACCCCCATGAGATGGGTTGTCAGCCCACTGTGCCATAAATGAAGCAATTTCTAAGGATCCTAAAATAACTGCATTCTCTCGTCCCTAACACTCATGCTGGGCAAAATAGACCTAGGTTATTTTTAAAGTGCAGGCCATAGCCTTCAAAGGGATATAAACAGTTCCCAAAGCAGCTATCTTTTGGCCAATTAAATACTTAGAAGCAAACGTACTTTTGAAAGACAAAATTAGCAGGCAAAGGACATAAGAAAGTGCTAAAGCAATTGTTTCTGCCTGTTTTCAAACCCTATCAAATGGACCATAAAAATGGACCATGGGCACAGATTGCACTGAAGTTTGAAGATAACCTCCAATAACTCTCAACCCTTGATCTGACGAGCTCCTGGGGTCTTGGATATACTTCAGAACTTTTTGCTCAGGTGTACTCAAAGTAATGTTACAAATATGTTCAAAACCTCTGCAGTTCTGTGAAAAATACCACTTCCATTACCTCCCCTGGCTGGTAACACAATGACAGTGTAGGTATGGCAGCTAAGAGGATCAACAGGGGTGCCCTGCATGATCTTTTCAACTACTGTTAAAACACTCTATTCCTTTATTATGTTTTATTTCCTTAGTCTTTGCTGGTCTATGAATCTGTGCTTATCTACATAGTTACCTAATAAGCATGTAACCAGTGGGAACACACACACAGACATATACACACACACAAACTATAATAGTTAGAGGAGCATGGTGTACTCTGCAGGAAATCAATCAATGTCCATTTCATTGGAAATGAAACCAAAATGGGGAAGTCAGAATTCCTTATCTGCATCTTCCACAGAGAGTTAGTTACTAGCCCTAGATACACATAGAGGGCATGCGTTGTAAGAACAAACACATAGAGTACATATTTAGAGACAATTCTCGTTTAATGTAGACCCTCCACCTAGGATTCTAGCTAATTTATAAGGCTGCTCTAGGAAAGACACAATTCTAGAGACGACAAGTCTATGGCATTTGCCTTTCCTGAAGGGGAAGCTATAACGCATTCCCACCCTTCTAAAGAACTCAAGATTGATAATCCAGGGGTATTGTTAGTTAGAGTGGGTTTTCTTTCTTTCTTTTTTTTTTTTCCCAGTTCAGCAGTTGTGTTTCCATTGTGCCCTGTCAAAAATGTTCTTAGAAGACAAGGAGAGAGGACAGTAGCAGAGCTGCCCTTGAGCCAAGTAGGTCAGTCCTACTAGGAAACAACCCCGTGTGGTCAGATGACATGGTTTTCAGACACGTCTACACAGACTAGTTGAATTATAGACCAACTGCAGCCTTGATGTCGCTGAGCTCCTCAGCTCCATCTTGCCATCCTGATTGATCGAGGAGATGGGTCTATAGTTAAAGTGGCATAGCACTCTGAGGGCTTAGTCATTAGAGCACACTGCTTTCTCTTGGGAAGGCAACTTCTTGCTTGGCTAGGTTTTGGAAGCTAAGGAGTGACGTCAAGATGTTGTCTGGCCAGAATTTGCAGATAACCATAGAACTCTTCTCCTCCATCAGGCATGGATTTAGCCTCCTTTAGTTCCTGCAGTGACACAGGAGCCTCCAAGTACCAAATTATTATCAGGCGGTCTTGGGGGAACCTCTGGGCCCTGCAATAAAGTAGACAGACTTGCTATTGGAAAGTGCTCGGGAGCAATTCAGCCTTGTTCAGATTGTTCTAAAATCCTGCAAACCACCTCTAGACTTTGAAAACCTCTCATAGCTCCTGAGAGTGAAAAAGTACTTTGGGGGATATAATTTCGCATCATCCTTCACTCAAATAATCTTACACAACATTTAAAGAAATATGGCTTAATCATGATTTTTGGTTCACTTGCTGTTTTGTTTATAGAACAAAGTTACACAAGCAGGGAGGCTGTGTCACTTTGGACAAGCTACTTCTGAGCACTGTCTGTAAGATCAACTGTTTGCATCCATTGATATTTAAAGTCATAAACAGTTGGTGTATTGTGGACCAAATATGATTTGTGCTGATGTATTTTATTGGTTCCACTCATTGTTTTAAATCTTGGAGAACTCACATTAAAAAAAAAAAAAAAAAGCCTGCTCTCTCTGGAACATTTGGGATATCTGGTAATACCAGGCCCATGTTCCATCATGATCCTCACCACACCATGTCATCTTTCTGATCCAGCCTGTTTCTCATATTGACCCTATAAGTTACTGGGGTTTAGGATGCTTGTCCTAAGCTAACCTAACCTTGTGCCTTGTAATTACACACTGTCTTTCAACACTGGCCTCCCCAAGGAGACTCCCTGTGTGCAAGGAACAATTCATCATTATCACCCAATTTCCAGTTAATGTTGTAGGAGGATTGTGGGTAGTCAATAAATATGTGATGAATTAAACTTCACTTTCTACATTAGATTCTTACAATTCAGTGAAATATGATGAGATCTCTGTTTGTAAGATCATGCATGTATTCTAAAGCCAACATCTTTGAATAGCAGGAAGCTTTAGGAAAGAGAGGGGCTTCCCTGGTGGCTCAGAGGTTAAAGTGTCTGCCTCCAATGCAGGAGACCTGGGTTCGATCCCTGGGTTGGGAAGATCCCCTGGAGAAGGAAATGGCAACCCACTCCAGTATTCTTGCCTGGAGAATCCCATGGATGGAGAAGCCTGGTAGGCTACAGTCCACAGGGTCACAAAGAGTCGGACACGACTGAGCGACTTCACTTCACTTCACTTAGGAAAGAGAAGTAAATGTGCTGGTTTGTGACCCAAGCCTCTGATGGGTCCATCAGAGACTGTATGTTTCATGTGATATTTTCCTTTAAGCACATGAAGAAAGTTCCACACTTTTTCCGAGAGCTTCTTAAATTTGTTTTTCAGATGTAACCTATCCAACTTCTTGGAAGAACTCTTCTTTAAAGGTTAGCAGTGAAAATATTTGAAGGGAATAAGGTAACTGAAAGCTAAGCTACCAAAATTTCATGGGCCTATAGTGACAAATCCCTTTCCTTCTGTAAGTCGTATGCATTTTGAATATTTTAATTCTGAATGACTACAATTAGGATCTTCAAAGAAAAGATTCTTTGTTAAAGGCTTATTTCTGCTAAAATTTTATCTAAATCTACTTAAACTGGTTAATATGTAAAAAATTCATCCAACATTTAAACATCTATGTAGATAAGTTTAATAAGAATAGACCCAACGAAAAACATTCAATGTAAAAGGTCATTACACTTATTACAAGTCTGTTAGTAATTAATATTTCAGTAATATATAGCCATATCTGGTCAACATCTGGCCCACATCAGAGACAAATAGTGTCCCATGCTAACATGAAGTAGTTCAATGGGTATAATTTCTGCCCTCTAGGAGCTTACAATCTAACCTGATTTTAATCAAGACTACAGAAACATATACCAGAATGGTAACACCTAAGGCTTCACAAAAGGCATCAGACACATTGATGATAAAGGAAGAAAAAGGATATTGAAGATATTGATATTGAAGATAAAGGAAAAAAAATATGGGGTAAATAATGACATTTAAGAAAAGGTTAAAGGTAAAGAGAGAAGAGAAGTAAATTGCTTCTTCATTCCCATTTCTTTGAAAAAGAATTTATGGAAGATGTGTTATTTTAAGTGTTCTTAAAATCATGAAAGAGCATATGGCTTGCTGCTTGAAAGAAAATTCCTGCTAGTATAAGATGCTAGGTGATTGAGAACACTGAACCAGTCAGGATGGTTGAGTGAAGGACTAGAGTTTATAATGAAAAACCAACGGTCCAGAGCCCTCTGGTAGAGGACAGAACCTGAAGGGAAGCTGCCAGTCTCCTCAACTCTCTTCCAATTCCTTCCAAATGGGAGTGGCATAGAGTGGTTGAGCCATAAAACCAAAGCTCCTCTAAAATTACTGAAATGTCTGATCAAAAACCCTTATAAAAACCTTCATGGCTGCTAGACTAAGGAAATAACCTTTAGAAATTTTCTTGTGGGATTTTGAAGGAAAGAAAGCACATTTAGCAAGAATCACAGACTCAGAAGCCATCTAGCCTATTTGATTCTATAGCTTTGTTTGTTTGTTTCCTTGATCATTGGTTCATTTTCTCTTATCGGACTTGTTGGACTAATGATACCCACTTGATTATTCAGCTTTAACTTTTCTCTATTGACAAAAGCAAATTTTTGAGTACAGTTTAATTTTAGTCAACCCCAACTATAATGTAGCCTCTGGTTAACTGAAGTTTATCATACAGCCTGGTACTGGTAGTGGTGACCGGGGGGGGGGTCAAAATACTCTGTTCCTAGTGATAACAATCAAGATGATGACAGATTCTCTCATTACAATGTCTTGCATCGCTTTATTATTTCACTATTATGCATGCAGGGCATTTCAAGAACTGTTGGGGGATGCTTATCTCAACAAAGAATGCACATTGTAAGCAAGGCCTCCACACATCTTGTTTATACCATAATTATAACATTAGAATTAATAATATCATGATTTCAAATAATACCCTTTATTCCAAGGAGCTCAGTATTCTTCATATATGCTATTCTATTTATCTTGTCATATTACAAATTCAACTGAAATCTGTGGTGGGGGTCTCACATATTACAAGATTGTAATACTGTTCTTCTTAGTGATTTCAAATTCAAATCCATTATTAAACATATCTCAGGATAAATTTGAATGAATAGGAGGAAATTACAGATATTTGTTGATATTTTAAAAATACTCACTGCTAAATCCCCTTATCTATGAGAGTTCTCAGTGGAAAGTCAGTCCCCAAAATCTAACCTTGAAATAGTCCTACCTTACCTGAGACAAGTAGGAGCAGGAGAAGAGTGAGATGGGGTAAGAACATGCAAACAGAAAAAAAGATGCCTACTTGTCAGTGCCAGGGAACCCAGGGGACCTTAGCCACCTGGCAGTCTGACCCTCAGAGTCCCTTATTCATGTTTAAGGGAAGGCATAAGCCTGTTTATTCACTGTGGTTTTATTTCTTGTTGTCCTTCAGGCTTTGTCCTTGCGTTCTTTATATTTGAGCAGTGGCTCAGAAAATAGGATAAGAGTCTCCAAGAAAGATTTAAGTTCCCCAATAGAGGCTAATGGGTTCATCTGGTTCTGGGAAACATAGTTCATTGTAGGCACACTTGTTGTGAAGTCCCTTTGTTATTGTGATATCACAGTAAGTCTCAGGATAAGAACTAAGACTGAACAAACAAAAAAAAGAACTACTTAAATTGATACCACTTGTGTGCAACACAGAACCTTCCTGACAACCATTGGTGTGTTATTTTAAAGACTTTCAATAAACCAAATTTGAATCCCACCAATTGCTTATCTTACGGCACTTCTGGTTTCTGTCTCTATCTTTTTCAAGATAAGCATGCCTTGATTCCAAGTTCATGTTGACAAATGGTTTTGGAAAATGGATCCCAAGAGAAGTCAGTTCTGCCCACAGTTCCCATCCCAGCAGGAGACACACCCTAAGAATGTCATAATCAACAAACTAAATGATCTATTCCATGGGCTCAAAGCCTCAAGAATCCTTAAGACATTTCACTTCACCCTCCCCTCAATCATCCTTGTCAGGGACTCTGATAAACATGTTGCTAGATACAGCTATGAAGCAAATGGGCCAGTAAGTATAAACAGCTGTACTTACATGTGTCTGGCTTGAGCTGACTGTTGGTAATGCCAAAGTACTGGGGATTTTCAATGACAGGAATCTTGGTCATTCCAATAATGACAGCATCAGGGCCACCCTCTGAAGACGACGGGGTGTTACTCCCATTGGAGATGTGATGGAGCGGGCTGGCAGAGTCATCATCATTGCTGATAACTGAGGCTGGGCCTGAAGTTGGAAAAACATATATTCTCCTATAATTCTTCATGGTTTTGTTGAGCTATAGTTGATATATATAAAATTCACACATTTAAAGTATACAATCCAATAGGCTTTAACATATTCAAAGAGTTGTAAAACCATCAGTACAATTATCATTTCAGTTAGCAGTCACTCCCCCTTCTCCCTACTTCCAGCCCTAGCAATAATGAATTTACTTTGTATCTATATGGATTTACCTATTGTGGATACTTCATACAAATGAGATCATATAAGATGTGATGTTTGGAGACCAGCTTCTTTCATTTAGTGTTAACATTTTAAAAGTTGATTCACATTATAACATGTATCATTACTTTATTCCTTCTTATAGACAAAATTCTATTGTATGGATATGTCACATTTTTGTTGATGAATTCAATTGACTGATATTTGGATTATTTAAAATTTTGGCTATTATGAATAATGTGGCTATGAGCATTCATGTGCAAGTTTTTGTGTGGACATATATTTTCATTTCTCTTGGGTGGAATTGCTGGGTCATGGCAACCCACTTCAGTATTCTTGCCTAGAGAATCCCTATGGACAGAGGAGCCTGGCAGGCTGCAGTCAATGGGGTTGCAAAGAGTTGGACATTACTGAGGGACTAAGCATGCACGCATAGTAGCTTTATGGTTAACCTTTTGAGGAACTGCCAAACTATTTTCCATATTTTATATCCTCACCAGCAATGTATCAGGGTTTCAATTTCTTTACTTCCTTCTCCTGTAATCTGATATGCAGCTTTCCTCTCTGTTCTCTGAAAATCTTTAGAACACTCATTGAAATTCCCAGCATGAATCTAGGATTCCTGTCGTACAGTGTACTGAAAGATGACCTATGAGTTCAAAGATCGGATCCTTTCTCCACTCTTTGGACAAATCACTTACCTTTTTGTACCTCTACATCCACTTACATGTATAAAATGTGCAAAATGATATCTTTTTGTTACTTTATTAGGCTTTGAATGAAGCTTCTGATGAAAATTTACTTCATATGTATGAATTACTAAAAAAACTTACAACTGGTCAACTAAAATTGCATTGGACTGCCCTGTTACTATGTTCACTTTCTCAGAGACTACACCATTTTTGCCTGCAAGATACTTTCATAGCAATAATGAATCAATCCAGTAGCAATGTTCCATGCTTTGCCTTTAGCTATAATATTATTTGTACAGCAATTACATGGGTATTTTTATATTAAAACAATAAGCATAACATTTTTTCATACCAGATTTGAACTTTACAGTCCAAAATCTCAGAATGTATATGCCTATAAATACAATCTACTGTGTCTTATGTAAACAACTCATCCATTGACCACTAAACCCATAATGTTTGCAACCAAAACACCTTTCCAAAGATAAAGGTCTATATTCATTAAAAACTTCACAACAATTAAGATCTCAGGAGCTCTTGATAGACATACCCTCCAAGAAAAGTAGACAAAGTGCCCTAGACATATAGTACATATGTTTCTATGTTGAATAGGTTCAAGGTCCCAAAGATGGCTCCCAGTGGCCAGGGCTACTATAATAAGCTAAGAGAAATACAAGAAGAAAAGGATATGGAGGAAAGACAAAGAGAAGACAGAATCCAATGTGCAGCCAAGACAAACGTGCGGAAGTGAAAGCCTGAACGCCTATTTCCTGAGCAAGGCCATGTGTGTCCATCCAGCCTCCAGGATGTCTCAGCACCTCCATCCAGTGTCTACCTTCTCCTTCACATTTAACTTTTTATGTAAGAAGCACAGCAATTCTAGAAACAAAAGCTGTTATATCATACATTTTTGAATACCCTCTGAAATATCACAGTAATCCATCCCCAACCCCCAAAATCCATTTTCTCTCTTATATGGGATTATCACTGTTTGGAGGGATAACAACTGGACATTCCCCAGCTAGCTGTCTTAAACTATGTAGGAGGCAGCCAACTGCTATTATAGGTAATTTTAAAAAGCATTCTCTAAGGGGATGTGTATTTAAGTTGCCTTTAATGATACACTCTGGCTTACTTCTGCAAGCAAGTTCTCACACAGCCAGTTTAGAAGCCACCAAACACTGAAAGCCAAGGGAAGCTCACTGGTTGTGCTCATCTTGAGCCTAGCTCAGTGGTGTCTGTAAACAGTGGAAATTCTGCCAAGAATAGCTATACAGACAAGTTCTTGCTAATATTCTTAACCATTCCTGTTTTATGATTTGCTTTCTGACAGGCCCCTCTTACCTAGAGCTTAAACCCAGAGGTGGAAAATGGAAATGAGCTATACTAAGGTTTCTGCATCTTGTTGATAAGACCTTCCCCCATGGGCTTCCTTGCTCCAGTCCTGGCTCAGCTGTCCCTCCTTCGAGGTTAGCAAAGCAGGCTACTACCCGAGCTCCCCAGGAAGAGTGCAGTGAAGGCATTTCTCAGCAGATTCCAGGCTGCACATTTACCCCCAGAAATGCAAGAGTTGTCATGTTCAGACACTCCACATGCTGTCAGAAGGCCAGCAATATTTGCTTCTGAATTCTCTGCAACAATTAGAAACGCACTGATCCCAGTTGCTTTGTCTCTGATTCTCTTTTGGCCCAGGGCAGGCTATCCACATTCCCATAGCATTCAATCATTTTGGAGGAGGTTGATACTTAGAAGACAACACTGAAATTCCTCCAGGAATTCAGGCTCTGAAGCATCTGCCATGTACACAGCAGAGCCTCACTTAAAGAGTTCAACCAAGGGACTTGCTCTCTGCTTCTCGCCCATCACCGAAAAACACCCTTTCCTTCCCCCACCTTGCTAAGTAAAACCCCCAACTCTGAGGTAACAGATCCCAAGGGAACAGGCTCTCTGCTTGGAGGGAAATTTTTTGAGCACAGAAATGGTATAAAGCACAAGAGGTGATTTTCAAAAGCCTTTTCACTTTGCCAGAAGGTCACTGTTGACAAATCTGAGCAACATATAAACCTCAACAATTCATCAAGTGGCATGTTAATTCAAGTGCTGTTTGTTTCATTATTGATGTTCCAAATCCTGGAAGATTGATACAGCTGGCAAGGTTGCAGAGTTTCAGACATTTTTCTATGAACATTTTGATCTAATGGAGCACAGCAAAGCCGGGAAAGGGGAAGCTCTCAGGGGAGATGATGAATGTCTATATAATTTGACAGCAGCCTGTCTGTGCATATCATGGATGTCTCGTTGTGTGTCTGTGCACGTGGAAGAAACACTGAGAAAAGACAGACAGAAGAAGAATCGGGGGCACATCACAGCATGTGAGAAATTCACAGGAGGACTTGAAAAGATGTCTTATAATATTAATAAGAAGTTTTAAATTGCTGGGTATGTGCAGCTTGCTGAGTTTGGGGTAGATAATTCTAATTACTGAGCTGACAAATAGGAGCTCTGCCTAGAAACATTTTTAGCCCATTTTGATTTTACTGTGTCTTCACGTACAAGGAGGCATTTTTCTTTTACCAGAGCTGCTCAGTAATGTATCTGGCATTTATGACTTTACGGACATTTTTAAGCCTGGCTGAGACCTTTTTGCCCTGGTAAGAATCGATGTAGGTCATCTGGAGAAGGAGTTTTCTTTTCTCAAGGCCAACATGCTTTTGAGGAGAGAGACAGATTAGTGTTAATCAGATAGCCATATCAAACATGTCTTTTGTTTTCTGTATGCTGCTGCTTCAACATCTGGGGCCTTGGTGACAGAGGAGGGGCTGCCAGTTCCTAGAGATAATAAAGTGCTTGCCTAAAAATGCATGTTTCAGATGCAAGCCAACCTATCCACAGTCTATGCCCCCAAACCACATTCCTTATCAGGCTACCACGATCCAGACCACTATCCACCTGCCCCATCACCCGAGAGCCACATTATCAGACAACTAGCGATGGTCCCTATGCCCCAGAGCCCATTGCCCTTATCAACCCAGCCAATTCTAACCTGCTTACCCTGCCTCACCCATTCCTTTCTGCAGAAACCACAGTAGGGGCTCTTGTCTATGTTTTACCCTCACTCCCTCTGCTTCCTGATGGACCCCGTGTCCACTTCAGCATCATGGTCCCCACCATGGCATGATCTGCCCTCTTCTCTTGGCATCTGTGAGTAACAAACTACATTTTCAGTGGCAGTCATCTCCTGACTGGCCTCAACACATCTGAATAATAATAAAACCTACAAAGCAGCAACACCTCTGATGAACTGCAGCTGAAAGAGCAATTCTGAAGAATTCCCTCAGCTGTAGCCTAAAGGATGAAGCCCGGTTTTTGAAGCTTACAGGGAATAAGCGCCTCTCTACAGAGCAAACTGGCCTGGAAAACATTCACATGGTTGCAGTGATTTGCTGTTTAGTGGAGGGAAGACCTCATCTCACAGCACTGCTGTGGGAGAGTTTATCACTCAATTCCCCTCTTCACCACAACCACACACAGAGCGAGCACAAAGCCCTGGAAAGGCCTTCAAGATTGCACAGGCAGACAGACAATCCCCTCTCTGCTATCTTGGCAATATCTTGGCAAATCACCTATGATTAGCCGGATCTGAAATTTGCCCCAGGTCATTGCAGACAAGTCCTGAGCTGGTTGCACTTACTGTTCCAACTTTGACACATTCCACTTCTCTTTGCTAGTTAAGAGCTTTAGTCTTGGAATTCCTGGAGCAAGATAGCGGTCAGAATGACTTCCCCCATCAGGCCCCCTCTGGCTCAGTGTCTGCCACCTCTGGGCCTAGCCAGTGTGATATTTTGGATCACTGGACAGACACTGAGAAAGACTATCCTTTAGGAAAGATCTGCCATCAGGCTCGACAAGGGAAAGGAAAAAGGCTTTTTTGTATGGATGGGGTGAACACGCAATAGGTGGATGGTTTAGAACTAGAAGACTGACCCTGGTATGCTTCCCCTATTTTACAATTTTCCCTATAACCAACTTTGCTAACCAACAGATAGTCAAGATGGGGCTAGATCTTGGAAATGCACAGGCAAGATGTAAAGATAGTGTCTTTTCATGCCTTCTAAGCAATTCCTGTTCATTGTCTCTGTACCCATAGAAAATACTGAACAAATTAGAGGCCCTAGGAGATCACACCTGATTCCAGTCCTAGTGATTAGATACATTATCTGCACTCATTTGGTAGCTACAAACTCTGCTTTTCAATTGCCGGCACATCGTCTGAATGCAAGGAGCAGAATGCAATCAAGCACAAATCATAGCGTTGGACGTTAAGAGTCTTGCTTTGAAAGAGAAGTGGTCATAAATGAACAGCTGATTTCCCAATTCAGAAATTTATTACATGTTGGCCAATGGAAGAAAGTTAAGATCCAAGCTTGCCCAGACTTGAATGTTCAGCCAACTGTTTGCTATACGTGGAGTTGGAGTATAGGCGTGTTTTATTCCCTTAACCTTTAAAATGCAGCCACAAGCTCGTTCTGGACCACAGTTCACACTTCCTCATAGGACAAAACAAGTTGATGTCAAAAATACAAAACCATCTACTGAAGTCAATTTTCCTTTCCTGGAAAATTCTAGACCTCTTGCTTCAGCAAAACAAAAATTGGGATCACAGAAAAAGAATCAAGGGCCAACAAGTATTAATAAAGAGGGTCAAAGCTGTTTCCTCCTAATTAAACAACACAAACTCATTACTTATCCAAAGAAGTAGGAACTACTTACCAACACCTTGTCTTGATTTTACTTTCCCAAATCCAAACCATGAGAAATCTGAAAACCACAACAAAACATAAAATAAACTTCGAAAGAGAAGCGTAAACCAGAGGCGTTCAGCCCTATCCCTAGTGAAATAACAAACTCCCCAAAAAGCTCCACTGGGGACCAAAGCTTCCCCTCAAACACCTGGAAACAAACCCTTGGGTTTTTGTGTAAAGATTTATTTCTCGTCCTAAGAACAGGGAGGTTGGGATCAGAAAAGAGGCAGCAAGAGGCTGTCTTCACAAAAAATGGCCAAAACCCAGGGTTCAAGGCACTGAGCAGATTTTCCTCTTCACTGTCTCTCTTTCCCCTAAGTATCAAATCATCAAACAGGGAACTGCCGGGGTGAAGCAACACAGTGCATTTGGCAAACACACCCTGGTTCTCAACCACGGACATGTAGGGAAATAAAGAAAACAGATCTTTTCTGGAGCAAAGACAAGCAGAACAAAAAAGGAACATGAAATCACATGGGAAAACTGACACTCAGGCTGGATGGGGATTCAAGAGAAAGAAAGAGGATCATGATTCTACATAGATTCCACAACCGGCTTGCTGTGTGATGGTGGGCAGCTCCCAGCAGCTTCGAGCCTCTTTGTAGCACAAGGCTCCAGAGGCATGTGAGGGGAAAGGTTTACCAAATGTTTGGAGGTCCTCAGTGAAGAAAGCCACAGCGAAATGCCTGTTTGCTTCCTGGGCCCCACTGTTCCCTTCTAGGTAGTTTCCCCTGGGTTCAAAGTAAATTCAGCACAGTAGGGAAATCTCTAGATAAGAGGCCAATAAAGGGTTTGTTGTTCAGTCACTAAGTCGTGTCTGACTCTGAGATCCCATGGACTGTAGCATGTCAGGCCTCCCTGTTCCAAATTTGCCCAAGGTAATGGAGCCCCAAGTATGTCTGATAAAGAGAATGGAGCCCAAATAAGTAGTAACTGTGTTTCTCAGCTCCTTAGATCTGCAGTGATTTTTACAGGCAGGTAGGATAAAAGACTACATAAGAAAAGAGCCCATGGAAATGAAAAAATGTATATAACAACTCTTTGCACACTCAAAAATGCCTTACAAAGTTGTCACGATTGCTATCTTTTTAAAGTACATTTAAGCCTCTCCTTTATTGGTATTCTACAATTTCAGCTGTAAGCCAGTTTTTACTTCTGATTGGTATTTCTCTGAATGCTTTCTTCCAGATTTTAAAAGGCAGAGGGAAGGCCTGGCCTCTACCCAGTGCTAAAGAAAGATTCGTTTGCATGAAAACAGTGACCTCATTTACTGGGTACTCAGTGTAGCAAGGCCTATGGATTTCTTAGTTACAACTAATCTCTTTCAAAACAGAGTGAATTTTCCTAATGGTCACTTTTGTTTTTCTATATTTTTTTGATTTACTTAGTTTTAATTACCATCATGAATTAAATATTTGGTCTCTTTTTTCACTTGAGTATTTTCTCAAAATCATCTTTTTATCTTACTGAGCGCCCACTGAAGAGCAAGGCCATCGTGCCCCTCACAGATTACCCATTTCAGATTATTGTCCATTATCAGTGTCATAACCACAACTCCAAGAATATCCTGGTATGTCTTAGGTGCTCCCATCTCCATTTTTAGAGATCATTCCCTCAAGATAAATTCCAGAAATAGAATTACTGGGTCAAAATGGGGAAATACTGTTAAGGTTCTCGATGCACATTATCTAATTGTTTTCTCACTACATGAGGTCTTACTTTCACCACCAGTGTATAAGAAGGTGGACTGTGTATTTCCAAAAGGAAAGTTAAGGATGAACCATTTGTGATATCCATCCTGCCATTGGTAGGTCTTCAACTAATTGAACGAACACTTGCCTCCCATCTTTGCCACATGAAACCATTCACCACCCCCACCCCCGACCTGTCCTAGGCTGGGGCTTGGCATAGGTGCAGTAGGGAGAACTATAGATACGAAAAGAATGAGAGTAAGGCAGATACCACTTGTGTAGTCATTATAATTCACCAAGTTCCTCTCCCACCATAGACTCTTCTCCTCTGGTTCTCAGCCAGACCTTATAATAAACCCCTGCTCCTTGACAAGAGACTGATTCAGTACAACTGGCTGATAGGCTTAGCAAAAGCCACAGTTATTAGTGACTGAGCAGGGACCTAGCTTTCTGATGCCTAATCCAGAATTTTTCTTTCATAATTGCTTTTCCAATCCTCCAAATAACTAAAATTAGCCAAAGTGAAGAGAATGGCAACTAACTCACTCCAGTATTCTTGCCTGGAGAATTCCATGGACAGAGGAGCCAGGTGATCTTACAGTCCATGGGATCTCGAAGAGCCAGACATGACTGAGTGACTAACACTACCACTACTATAATGCCATAATTAGGATCCAATTTTACACATAGAAAAACACTTAAATTAGTCATTCATTCCTCATTTTTTTCTTCAGCAGGCATATTTGAAGAGTCAAGAATAAAGAACTGCACGGTCTTCCCTCAAGGAGATTAAGATCAAGGGTCAGCTCTCCTAGAAGA
Organism: Madoqua kirkii; assembly: GCA_006408675.1. Classification (NCBI taxonomy): domain Eukaryota; kingdom Metazoa; phylum Chordata; class Mammalia; order Artiodactyla; family Bovidae; genus Madoqua; species Madoqua kirkii. The sequence goes on along the minus strand of SJYC01002866.1, from coordinate 31,349 downwards.
ACATCAAGGGTATATGGGAACTCAAAGGAGGGCTATCTAGCTGCATCTGGGAGGCAGGGTGGGGAGGCGTTATGGGGGAAGAGTTCTCTGGCTTCTTGACAACAGACTAAAATTCACCAAGAATGGGAAAAAGCAGAGGGGTATATTTTCACTGTGAATTGTTCAGTTATGATCAGAGTAGGAAGCATCATATTTGTCAAGGGGCTGATGCAGCTGGAAAGAGATTTAAAAAAAAAAAAAAAAAAAAAAAGCTGAGACACATAAACAAGGGCCAAGCCAAGAGTTTGGAATCTATGGTGAAATTGCAGGTAGACCCTAGAAACCAATCAACCAACCGTAGGCCAGGAAGAAACAAGATCAAAATTAATTTTAGAAAGTCGTTGCAGGATAGAAACAAGATGATACTAGAGAAAGACTGAGGGCAAGAGACTGGTTGAGAAGGCTTTTAGAGAAATCAGGGCCTGAAAAATTCATGACCTGAGCCTGGTAGTAGGGAAATGAGACAGGGACAAGATGGGACTGCTGTCTGGTCTATTCAGGGGAATCAAGAGGACTTGGACATTGTAATTAGAGGAGAATATCAGAAATGGACAAAGATATTCTTGAGTTTAGACAACAATACACATGGTGATGCTACCCAATGTCTCCAAGGAAACTGACAGAGAAAAAGGCTTAGAGGTTCAACTCAGAGTGTGGGTATGGGGCACAAATCCCAAATAAGGTAACTATTGGAAGATTCCCCTGAAGTAGGAAATATTCTTGCTGGAAAATTCCATGGACAGAGGAGTCTGGTGGGCTACAGTCCATAGAGTCATAATCTGATATGACTGAGCACCTAGGCACCAGCAGCATGTGGAGAAAACCTAAGAGGGAGACTTCTAGAGTTTGAATCTCAGGTCTAGAGCTCAACGCTGTTGTTGCTCAGTCACTAAGTCATGTCTGACTTTTTGCAGCCCCACGAACTGCAGCATGCCAGGCTTCCCTGTCCTTGACTATCTTCTGGAGTTTTCTCAAACCCATGTCCGTTAAGCCAGTGATGCCATCCAACCATCTCATCATCTGTTGTCCCCTTCTCCTCCTGCCTTCAATCTCTCCCAGCATCAGGCTCTTTTTGGGTCAGCTCTCTGCATCGGGTGGCCAGTGGATCTGACCAAGTTTAACCAGAACCCAGAGTCCAATGAGAACAGAGGCTAGTGGCTGCAACTGAGACACATTTCTTCTTTGGTCATGCAAAACACTCTTTTTGGCAGGTACAAATTAAAGAGTACAACTGAGGCTAACTTTTAACAAGCTTATTCCTAAATTGCTAAAATATTTCTAAGTTCTTTTTAACATTAACACAATTATTATGTAAGAGAGAATGTAATATCCTTGACCATATGCCAAAGTTCTTGGAAAATGTAACAGACCAGGCAGAGCACTATCACATTGATACCTCTCTCCCCTCCAAAAGCTGTCCTTTGTTCAACAACTTTTTCTTGATGAATTTAAGCAGTAGTCTTAAAACCGTGATACTAAATGTCAACCGCAAAACTTTCCCATGAGGCCAAAAAGAAACAATTTCTCAATTTCCTGCAATGTTTCACCCATTGGGAGTAGAGTCCTGCCAAACATTCATTTATTTTCTATTTAATAAAGAGACACTTTATTCACTGCAACATAAAGGGCTCCTTCAAAAGCAAATATAGTTGCAGCAAGCTTAAAGGAACTCCTTCTTTTGGAATCTAGACCAACTAAGACTCTATATTATGAAATTAACCAATTAAATCCATCTCTCTTGAAGAAAGTTCTAGAAAGTTTTTCCTCATCCAGAGAAAAGGAAGATAGAAAAGAAAATAGCACAGCTCTAAAATGAGACTCAAGCTAAATAAAATAAATAGCCTTAAAGATTGCTTTTCAAATGTCTCTCAAAGGAAAACTAAAATTTAGAGGTTGAAAAGAAATATTTATGATGTAAGGGAGAGAATCAGAGGAAGAAGGGAGAAACAGGCAAAGTGGAAGAAATTTAATCTTCCCTGTGGTGCTGAATGGTACAAACACTAAATGTGATTGTTAGAAGGGTTCTGATCTCAAGAGGGTGTCATTTTTGGAGTTTTGATTTGTAGGTTTCAGAAAAAAAAAAATTGTTTTTATATGTTAGAAGGGAAAGCAACTCTTCCAAGTCTGGAGGAATTAAAATTTGCTGTGTTGTCAATTAAAATTTCTTTATAATTTTCTTTCTATTATTGAAATTTCTCTATATTTCAAGGCAAGATTCATCACCCTCCACCCCCAAGAAAAGCATCTCTAATGCTGTGATGATGGAAGCACATGGGAAAATACGATTCACTGACAAAAATGCACTTCACATCCAACTTCTCACAGCCACACCCATTCCCTGGAGGACCGGTGAGAGAGGAGCCCTGGGCTGCCTGGCTGCAGGGAAAGTGTTCAGCCCAGAGCACACTCCGTAGAGCTTGAGTGAGCAGCGGACTGCCTGTCACCTCACACAAGGAAGCAGGATGACTGGTCATTGCACTAGAAAGGAAATGAAAGAAAAGGACCGCCTTGTTGATGATACAGTCATCTCTCTTTCCAACTGACACATAATCAGAGTGAGTAATAGTTTGCTTCAAATTAATTCCAGTTCTACAGGGCACAGAACAATGGAGTTTGGGGCCAAGTTTCCACTTCGATTTAACTTAATCTTTTACTTAAGGACATAACCTTTACATAAGTCCCATCTCCACAGACCAGCAAGAGGGCTCGCTTTAAGTTAAATCACAGTTCCAAAGGGTTCCAGATTCCTCCTGATCAGCCTCCATTGGCTCCATTCTTTCCCTTTCCTCAAATTTCCAATGTGACTTATGTTCACTGTTATTAAGAAAAGTAACACTGAAAACCTCCAACTGACAAATTTGAAGAAAAATATGTGTATTGTGGGGCTTCCCAGGTGGTTCTACTGGTAGAGAACCCGCCTGCCAATGCAGTAGACATAAGAGATGCAGGTTTGACCCCTGGGTCAGGAAGATCCCCTGGACAAGGGCATGGAATCCATTCCTGTATTATTGCCAGGAGAATCCCATGGACAGAGGAGTCTGGCAGGCTATAGTCCATTTGGTCACAGAGAGTCTGACACAACTGAATTGACTTAGCACAGCACAGCACACATACACAGTTATTAACTGACCCTATGACTGCTAAATTCCAATTCACAAATTCAAAATTACATTTCATGTATATCTGTATTTTTCTGGAGAGAAAATCCACATATTTCCTTGGATGTGAAAAAGATACTTCACTGCAAAATGCTAAGAACCAGTGAAATACATATAAATAGTTTCAGAGACAAAAGTTTAATTGTGTAGGTATTCCACATCTGGGCTTCCCTGGTGGCTCAGTGATATAAAGAATCCGCCTGTCAATGCATTCCTTGGATGTGAAAAAGATACTTCACTGCAAAATGCTAAGAACCAGTGAAATACATATAAATAGTTTCAGAGACAAAAGTTTAATTGTGTAGGTATTCCACATCTGGGCTTCCCTGGTGGCTCAGTGATATAAAGAATCCGCCTGTCAATGCATAAGACATGGGTTCAGATCCCTGGATCAAGAAGATCCTCTCGAGAAGGAAATAGCAAACCACTCCACTATTCTTGCCTCCCAGGGACAGAGGAGCCAGGTGGGCTACAGTCCATGGGGTTGCAAAGAGTTGGACGAGACTTAGTGACTAAACAACAACTCTGCATTCTCTAAATTCTGTTTAACTATATTCCCTATCAACTGTTGAATCAGGTGCTCAGAACCATCTGTCAGCTCCCACTTAGACTTCTACAGGGACCTTCTCCCCTGTCCCCTGCTCGGTTGTTCTTGCCCCCTCTGAACCTCTTTTCCATAGCCAGAGTAATATTTTCAAGTATCAGTCAGATTATTCCATTCCTCCACTGGACACCCTGTAAAGCTTTGTTATCACATCTAGTATAAACTTCTGATGATGACCAGAGTCCTGCACCATGTGGGCTCCCCTACCCTCCCATCTCCTAGGAAATGGCCACAATGGTCTCTTTCCTATTTCTGCACACTCTGCACATTTCCCTGCCTCCTCCCCAAATCCTCTGCTCAGGCTTTCCCCACACCTAACCACCTCTCATCCTTCAGTTTTCAGGGCAACTATCACACTTCAGAGGGGCCCTGACCTCAACCTTTTAATCTGAGTCTCTCTCAGTCACCCTCACTCACTATCATCCCTTCCTTCTCAGTGCACGTGTGCATGTGTTTAGTCACTCAGTCATGTCTGATTCTTTGCGACCCCATGGACTGCAGCCCTCCAGGCTCCTCTGTCCATGGGAATTCTCCAAGGAAGAATACTGGAGTGGGTTGCCATGCCCTCCTCCAGGGGATCTCTCCAACCCAGGGATCTGATGATGCTGCTGAAGTGTCAGTAATTTGCCCACCTGATGCAAAGAGCCAACTCACTGGAAAAGACTCTGATGCTGGGAAAGATTTAAGGCAGGAGAAGGGGATGACAGAAGATGATATGGTTGGATGGCATCACTGACTCAGTGGAGATGAGTTGGAATAAACTCAGGGAGGGCTCCATGCTGCAGTCCATGGGGTCGCAAAGCGTCAGACATGACATAGTGACTGAACTGAACTGAACAGCATACATCTGTACGATCACTTATAGCTCTGTGCATGTACATCAGGAGGTATTCACTTGGCCATAGGCTTCTTTGTGCCACATGCCTGTGTGAGCTTTACCAAGAAAGCTCTGGCTGCTGCTGCACTGGGGCAACACTGGAGTGACAATATGGTTATGTTATATGAGGTTATGTTTTTGCTACATTATGGTTATGTTATGGCTGTTGCTACGGCTGCTGCATCAGCCAGGAGAGAGGCTATGTTATGATTGCCATGCCAGCCAGGAAAGAATGAACCTGTCTGAAGTTGCTAAGGCTCATTGCATCTTCTTCCAGCCTCTTCAGTTCGGTTCAGTTCAGTTGCTCAGTCATGTCCGACTCTTTGTGACCCCAAGAATCGCAGCGTGCCAGGCCTCCCTGTCCATCACCAACTCCTGGAGTTCACTCAGACTCACGTCTATCAAGTCAGTGATGCCATCCAGCCATCTCATCCTCTGTCATCCCCTTCTTCTCCTGCCCCCAGTCCCTCCCAGCATCAAAGTCTTTTCCAATGAGTCAGCTCTTCTCATGAGGTGGCCAAAGTACTGGAGTTTCAGCTTGAGCATCATTCCTTCCAAAGAAATTCCAAAGCTGATCTCCTTCAGAATGGACTGGTTGGATCTCCTTGCAGTCCAAGGGACTCTCAAGAGTCTTCTCCAACACCACAGTTCAAAAGCATCAATTCTTTGGCTCTCAGCTTTCTTCACAGTCTGACTCTCACATCCATACGTGACCACAGGAAAAACCATAGCCTTGACTAAACGGACCTTAGTTGGCAAAGTAATGTCTCTGCTTTTGAATATGCTATCTAGGTTGCTCATAACTTTTCTTCCAAGGAGTAAGAGTCTTTTAATTTCATGGCTGCAATCATCATCTGCAGTGATTCTGGAGCCCCCCAAAATAAAGTCTCACACTGTTTCCACTGTTTCCCCATCTATTTCTCATGTAGCCTATCCCTTCTCCAGGGATTCTTCCCAGGCCAGGAATTAAACTGAGGTCTCCTGCATTGCAGGTGGATTCTTTACCAGCTGAGCTACCAGGAGCCCTCCTTCTCAGTATGTACCAATAAAGGATCTGACTCACTTCCAGTATTATTTCTTGTCTTTATTCTTTACCAGAACTTGAGTTCCATGAAGTCAGTAACTGTCTTAGAAGAAGCTCCACCCTCCTGAAATAGACTCTGACACAAGGATTCAAGTGATGGATCCTTCGGTTGATTAGAAAGGGATCCCAGAACACTAGAGGGGGAGACAGCCCATGACACAGGGAGATATAGAAGGCTGAAGGAGATATGTTACCCAGTGGGTCACACTGGGGACAACTAGAGCTCAAATCCCTGAGTGCTGGGGGACAGCGTGTAGAATGCATCTCAGAGTTTTTCTTACCAAAACACGAGGAAGTTGTGTCATTTACCCAATCACCATTTGTCATTCTGCTAGGAGAGAGCCCTGGGGCAGCGTTCCCAGTGTCTGGAGCAAGCAAGACATGGGGGCGAGCACAGGATGGTGGGACTTGGGAGGATCTGATGGGGGTGCCAAACAGGATTTGCTATAGGAATCTTGTCTGTGTTGCTCACCACCACCTCTAGTGACTAAAACAAGCCCTTAATAGATACTTATCAGCAGATGAGTGGATAAGAAAGCTGTGGTACATATACACAATGGAGTATTACTCAGCCCTTAAAAAGAATAAATTTGAATCAATTCTGGTGAGATGGATGAAACTGGAGCCGATTATACAGAGTGAAGTAAGCCAGAAAGAAAAACACCAATATAGTATACTGACACATATATATGGAATTTAGAAAGATGGTAACAATAACCCTCTATGTGAGACAACAAAAGAGACACAGATGTAGAGAATGGACTTTTGGCCTCTGAGGGAGAGGGAGAGGGTGGGATGATTTGGGAGAAGGGCATTGGAACATGTATACTATCATGTAAGAAACGAAGTGCCAATCTATGTTTGATATAGGATACAGGATGCTTGGGGCTGGTGCACTGGGATGACCCAGAGAGATGATATAGGGTGGGAGGTGGGAGGGGGCTTCAGGATTGGGAGCTTGTGTACACCTGTGGCTGATTCATGTCAATGTATGGCAAAACCAATACAGTATTGTAAGGTAGAATAAAGTAAAAATAAAATTAAAAAATAATAGATAGTTATCAAGAAGAATCATATTTAAAAGCATAACAGTAGGAAGGACTGCAAGTCTAATAAAAATATCAACAGGCAAATTATACACTCAACATAAAAACAACAATATTTTGCAAGTATATTTGCTGCCTTCTTGATTAATTTATTCCCCTTACCTGCAGCCCCACCCCCCACCATGGAATCTCAGAAAAGCATTTAAAAGTGAGCAATACCCAGAACCCAGCATTCTGGGCAGGAGTGTGGAATAAAAATGCTGGAATAAAGATGTCAGGTGCGAGGTCTCGCTAGATGCTATAAGAAAAAAACTTCATGACCTTAGGTGGGTCATTTCTCTCCCTCACAGGCTCTGCTTCCTACTCCATGAAGACAAGGGGCTGAAAAGTGGCATCAAAGGTCCATTTGAACCCTAGTAATCCATAATAATATTCATCAGGCATGTATGACTGGGAATAAATTGCCACTTGGCCTTCCATAGCTTTTCTGAGCATGGGTATTTTGGGATTGTGAGATCATGTGCAATTTAAAGAAAAGCACTCTGTCCACCGGCCTAGATTTCCTCCTGCTAAATAATACTCAGATGCTTTGGGGTCACTATTTCCTCATCTTGTGAGAAGAGCCTGTGCTCTGCAAAAGCAATTTCTAAAAAAATGGTACTTATTGAATACTTGCTAGATGTTAGGACACTTACTGGAGATTAGATTTTACTTTAATTAGGGAAAATTGGTCAGCTTCTACTCCAGTATTAAAAAAAATAATAAAATTAAGCTAAAGTGATTTTTATATCCTACAGACTTAAGGTTCAGAAGCCTCAAGTGAGAATAGACAAAACAGACTTGCTCAGAATGTGGCAAAATGATCTCTTCCCCTTCAAACATTTAATTTTGAAGACAAAATGTGGCCAACCACATTCCTCTTTCATTTTGAACATGTAGACTATTTCAAAGAAAATTCGTTTGATTACATCTCTGTCATTCACAAACATTACAAAGTGCTGGGTTTTTTTTTGATCTGTTGTAAATTCTGAAGGTTTATTCTTTAACACAGGAGGTCACACTATCTACTCTGAGTGGATTAAAAAAAAAAAAAAGGAAACTATAATTCCAAAGGGTTAATTTTAAACTTGGAACTTCAAGAAACCCAGAAGCAGCCTCTGTTTGCTAGTAATAGTTGACAAACGTAAGAGAGGCATATTAAAGCTTTGCCTTTCTGAGGTATCACCTCAGCGAGAGCTCAAAACACTCTATAAACACTTTTTTTCAGCTGTCACAAGCTCCCTGCAGGGAAGACAGGTGATGTCTGGTTGCACACACACATTTCCCTAATGCTCTCTTCACATCCAAGAAATCACTGCCTCAGATTCACCCCAGACTCCCTTCTCTTTGCAAACCAACACTGGTAAGCACTTGGAGCAAGTCTTTTGGGAGGAAAATTGGCTAAGTCTCATCATTTGAGAAGTGATATTAGTGGCCTCAAAGAGAGTGACAAATCCATAGAGTCTGACAAACACTTTATGTCAGACTCCCCTGAGCTTTCATTTCCATGGAAAACCTAAACAGTGACTCAGAGACCTGAGCTGACTTGCTCAGACCTGTCTGTGTTGCCTTCACCAATTGAGGCCAAAACGTGCTTTCTGCTCTTCCTTGCACAAAAACTGTCACCATAGGACATGCATTTGAAAATGCTTTTGCAACTGTTGCTATAGATTCATAGTTATATTCATATTTATGCATATATATAAATATAGCATGCAAATTCTTTTTTCAGTTTCTCTAAACCAACATTAACTGCAGCTAATTCAAAGCACCATGTAGGAATTTTTTGTGGTTTTATTATGGAATTTTGGAAGGAGTAGGAGGATGGCAGCATTTCTAGCCATCTCACTTTAAAATATTTTCAATTGTATTCAAATCCTTCTCTCTAGTCTTGGGATGTGGTGACCTTTGCCTTTCTTTCCAGTGACCCACTGTCAACCTCCTTCCAACCAAGTCTTGAATCCAGCCAAGGTCAGGAAATGTGTGAGGCTGATACAATAGCTAAGATGTTTATTTAATTTTATTACCATGTGCTCTTCTATTAGGAAGCTCCTGTAATGGAATAGAACATAATAGGATTATATACACTTATAAAGCTGGGTGCTGAATAAAAATAATTGAATAAAATAACCATAAATAGAACAAAATGAAAACCCATTGTTGAAAATGCAGTACCAGTGACATGAATTAACTATCAGCCACCCACTTCCTGCTTAACATCACTAGAGGTGGTTACACATTGTTAGTGGAAGAAACTCAAACCCATAAGATGTTAACTGCATTTCTTTCCTTTGTGTTTCCTACTAACTGCCCACTGTGCTCTTTAAGATCCACTACTTTTCTGGAAACTAATCAAAATTGACTGGCTAGGTCAGCTATTCTTGAATTTTTGCCTCCCAGTGGAAGTTGGACAACGTCTGGAGACATTTGGGGTTGTCACCATGGGAAGGGTGAGGTGGAGGAGGTGCACTTCTAGCATGCGGTGGGTAGAGGCCAGGGATGATGGTAAACAGCCAACAGTACTCAGGCCAGTCCACCTCACAACAAAGAATTTAAGTCTTAGAACATCGAGGGTGCCTTAATGGAGAAACACTGGCATAAGTCATAGCCCAGCAGAGGTGGAATTTATCCCCAAATCCTGTTAAAAAGAAACCTTAGCCTGTTTGAGCTCACTGTCATTATAAAAGTCTCTTCTCTCATGTTATCCAGTGTTCTTGTCACTGGTCCCTCTCAGTTTCTCATACCACACAAGAAATAGCTATAATGTCATAATTTCTGTTGCTCCCAAACACCAAAAAATGCTATCCTAGTCCACATGGGCTAGGCAATGCAGTATGAGAGGATGGGAGCTGCATTTGGACTCCAAGGCTTGGGTTCGAGTCTTAATACAGCAGTGTGTGTGTGCGCTCAGTCACTGACATGCCTCTTGAGAAACCTGTAGGCAGGTCAGGAAGCAACAGTTAAAATTGGACATGGAACAACAGACTGGTTCCAGATAGGAAAAGGAGTACATCAAGACTGTATATTGTCACCCTGCTTATTTAACTTCTATGCAGAGTACATCATGAGAAACACTGGACTGGATGAAGCACAAGCTGGATTGAAAGAGATGGGAATACCAGACCACCTGACCTGCCTCTTGAGAAACCTGTATGCAGGTCAGGAAGCAACAGTTAGAACTGGACATGGAACAACAGACTGGTTCCAAATAGGAAAAGGAGTACGTCAAGGCTGTATATTGTCACCCTGCTTATTTAACTTCTATGCAGAGTACATCATGAGAAACACTGGACTGGATGAAGCACAAGCTGGAGTCAAGATTTCCAGGAGAAATATCAGTAAGCTCAGATATGCAGACGACACCACCCTTATGGCAGAAAGTGAAGAGGAATGAAAAAGCCTCTTGATGAAAGTGAAAGAGGAGAGTGACAAAGTTGGCTTAAAGCTCAACATTCAGAAAATGAAGATCATGGCATCCGGTCCCATCACTTCATGGCAAATAGATGGGAAAACAGTGGAAACAGTGTCAGACTTTATTTTGGGGGGCTCCAAAATCACTGCAGATGGTGACTGCAACCATGAAACTAAAAGACGCTTACTCCTTGGAAGGAAAGTTATGACCAACCTAGACAGCATATTAAAAAGCAGAGACATGACTTTGCCAACAAAGATCCATCTAGTCAGTTTGGTTCAGTCACTCAGTCATGTCAAGGCTATGGTTTTTTTCAGTAGTCATGTATGGATGTGAGAGTTGGACCATAAAGAGAGTTGAGTGCTGAAGAATTGATGCTCTTGAAGTGTGGTGTTGGAGAAGACTCTTGAGAGTCCCTTGGACTGCAAGGAGACCCAGCCAGTACTCCTAAAGGAGATCAGTCCTGGGTGTTCATTGGAAGGACTGATGACCACTACTTTTTGTATTTCCAAGGCATGTTGTTCTTTGCCTGTCATATTATCTCACTCTGAATTTTAATTATCTACTTCCTTTTTGTAACTTCTCCTCACTGAAAGTTCTTTATGAGCAACAAAAATATTTCTGTCTTGTATCTCCATTGTACTTCTAACACTGAGCACAGATCCTGGTACAATTTAGGTGCTCAATAAAGATTTACTGAATGGACAGGTAAATGAATTCCAACTTTTCACCTCTGTATTCATTGATCAAGAACCAAATTTGGAGTGATATGGGATCACAGTTGTGTTAAGACACTGGACTGCTCCCTCTCCTCCCTGGCCAGCAGAGGATTAGAAACCACCACCCCCCACCATCACCAATCCACATAACTTGCTTTTACAAACCAAAGGGAACAGAAATGACACATATTTAATAGTCAGTCATAAGTTTTCCACTTCCTCTTCATCCTAACACCATGGACCATGATAAAAGGTAATCTTATCTATAAAGATATCAGGCTTTTATTTTATTCAAAGACTCTAACATATTTGGTTAAGAGAATACATGCACACACATGGGCTCTCTAAAGCATGTGCAGGTGTGTGCATAAATACATAATGTATAAATACTCATGATAAAAGAACACAAAAAGTTTAAAAAAAAACTCATTGTAATTCACATGAAGAAATCAGAATTGGGTGAGATGGGGTGGAGGGTGGGTGGGAGGTTCGAGAGGGAGGGGACATGTATACTTGTAGCTGTTTTGCATTGTTGCACTAGCAGAAACCAATAAAATATTGTAGAGCAATTATCCTCCAATTAAAAAATAAACCAAAAGCAAAACAAATACTAATACCTGAAACAAAATGTTTTTCTTTAAGAAACACTAAATATAAAAGTATTGTACTAAGCCATAACGGAGTGGGAGGGATTATGCAAATCAGAATGAATTAACAGATAAGAAGAGAAACAGGAAACAGAAAAGCAAACAAAGAATTCAGAGTTGCAAACCTGTAAGCAGTCCCCTTAGAAGGCCATGCCTTCATTCCAAAGATTTTGGTCCTGTTTGTCACATTTCCGAACTTGTTATGGGGAATTATCTTTGATTAATATAACAGAGTCTTCAAACTATGGGAATCTTCATTATTGGAGAGGAAACTTTGATATTTTAACAGCCAAAAATCACTTGGAGCCAGGTCTGGTGGAATGTGTGGGTGATTAAGCTGGACCATAACACAATTATTCTCCAGGGTGTCCAGTTCTGGAGGCTCAAGTCTCCACCATTATTGTAGAGCTCATAAGTTTTCACTGAAGACACTACTGAAAGATGAAGCACAAGCTTTCTTTTCCAGTGAGTCTCAAACTTTTACATAGTCCTAAAATCATGACTAAACGTCAGTCTCTAGTAACTTCCTGGCCCCTTAATTCATGGCCATTAAGTAGAGGCAATGTGAGTGGAAGCATGGATAGGTGTTCTTCAAGGCATCGATTAGAAGCTAGCTAAGCATATTTACTCTCAGATTATATTATCATAAAACAATGGAATCCTGGTGGATAAAAGCCCACTTAGACCAGAATTTATTAGAGACCATTTTTGTTTGTGTTCTGAATTATATTGTATATTCCCCACATTCATATGTGACCCCATGGACTGTAACCCTCAAGGCTCCTCTGTCCATGGGATTTCCCAGGCAAGAATACTGGAGTGGGTTTCTATTTCCTTCTCCACAAATTCATATGCTGAAGCCCTAATTTCCAATATATCTGAATTTGGCCTTTAAGGAGGTAATGAAGGTTAAATGAGACCACAAGAGTGGGGGTTTAATCTCATAGGACTGGTGTCCTCTTTTTGTCCACAGGGCCACAGTGAGAAGGTGGTGTGTTTAAGCCAGGAAGAGGGCCCTTGTCAGGAACCTGATTGGCTGTGCCTGATCTTGGACTTCTAGGCTCCAGGGCTGTGAGAAAGGAAATGCTTTTTGTTAAGCCACTCAATCTGATATTGAGCTGTGGTGCCCCGCGCAGACTAGTCAAATTTGTTGTTGGCTTTGTTTGTTTGTTTGCCGCTGTTGTCGCTGTTTGGACTGCCACCCTGCATCCACTTCCCTGTCCTCAACTGGTCATGATCTTCATCTGGTTATCCACCTACCCCCAGACAGCCAGTTTGATTCAAGATGGAACCAATGGATCAGACACAAAAATTCATAATTCCATTCCCTGCCCACTGTGTGGCTCAAGAATTGGCATGTGACTGAAGTGAGTCTGAACAAAATCAAGTCTGGGATGTGTGTACAAAGGTTGACGGAAGTGATTCTTTTCAGATGGGATCTGAAGGGATTAGCATCAAGACTGAATGAATTGCAACCATGAGAGAAAAGTTTTGTCTCTGAATCAAGCCAATCAGTGCTTGGGCCTCGGATCAAGCCGTATCTAGAGCTTGGTATTTACGCCTTGATGGTGAACTTATTGTTAAAGGCAACTGTAAGATGCCAAACTAAAACAGGGATGGAGCAAGAGTCATGTAATTGTCAGTAAGTCAGTCCTGCAGCCCCAGAGGCTGGAGCAAATGGGTACTGTATTCTGGAGTCCTTCCACGCCCCAAAGTTTTATTACCACTAATGTTGAATCGGCCTGTAATGGAGATGTAAATGTCCTGTTCTTCAAAGGCTTGTTTGACAGGATGAAAAGCTTTGGGTTTTCAATGACTTTGACTCTTCAGGAGATGGGAGGACAGCCTATTTTAGCAATTTCCATGGGAATGAATAGACATATACTTTAGCTATTCAAATATTTAACTAGCTCCTTTGTTGTTGTTTTGAATTCCAAGGAGCTGCAGCTGCTTGTTTGTGTCTGTTGTGCCTTTAAGGGGCTTGCTGATTCAGTGGGATCCCTTGAATGCATTAATTAGCCTTCTCTCATTTTCCCAGCCCATGCCTATGAAGAAATGAGCATTTACAGCTCCAATTGTGGAACCATGTGAGTCTTCAGGGTACCAGATAAAGGCAGGCTCAGAACTACCTGCTTTTTGATGGGCATCTTTACACTGGCAGCAGCCTGCAAGATGAATTTATTGGTGATCACTACTGGCAGGCGAATGAAACACGGGCCCTGGATTAAAGTGTAACAGGGGAAAGGAGATATTAATCAGCCCAGGTACATGAGTCAGAAAGAGGTAAGGATGCACAGAAAATAAAATGTTATGGAAGGTTAGAAAATGATTTATCATTTTTAATATATATCATCTAAACTCACTCTGTATAACTGCTTGTAGGTCTCCATGTTGTGAAGCCTTGGGCAATAAAACAGTCCTTTAAAACACTAAGGTGAAAGATGCTGTGGGGAAAATAAAGAAGCATGAAGAGTGAACTGACTGTAAAAGAAAGATAAGTGTGTGGCTTAAAATTAAATTTCCACTCTTTCCTTTTAAATTTATTTACAAATACAGATTTTGCTTGGAAAAACTACACTCTATTGATAAGATGGAAAGTAAGATGAAAAGTCTTTCTGTGAGGGTCCATTTCTCAGATCATTCTTAAAATTATTATTGTATGAGACAATGTACTCTCAAGAGTATGTGTCCATAGCAGGCTTAACTGTTAAGCCAACTGATTAAATTATTATTAACATTGAATCCTTGAGCTTGGAAGCTTGGTTCTACACAACTAAGCACTAATGTATGGAAGTTAGTAAGAAGAAAGTCTAGTTGACAATGATATGAAATGAGACATCCCTTCCCTCGTTAGTAGTTACCAGTCTTACTTGAGATTTTTCAACCCAGGAAATTGTACAAAGTATTTTCAAGAGGGTTTCCCTTTCTGCAATAGGAAAAAACAGATAACAGCACATCCTTCAGCATTCTGTAACACTGTCTAGCTTCTAACAGTAACTGTTTGTCTCAGTTTCCCTTCAGAAACATCAGCTATGTCTAGGACATGTGTATGTTCCCCCAGAACCACCAAGAAATGTAGTAAGAGCAGAATATCAGGGGCACCATGGTCTGCTTCTTCACTTACCTCCTACACAAAAGTTTTCTGATATTCTATGACAAGCTATGTTTGTAAACACAGAACCTACTGTTTTTTTCAAACAGTGGACCATCTATGGCGGGACTCATGCTAGCTGAAAAGGCAATGGCTTCTGCTCCTGTCCAGGCCTCTCCAGCTCTCATGACAGCTGCTATCTTGACCTACTTAGCCTCTGCCTTCTTTTCACCCTCGTTAGTTCCATCCTCCATTCTGCAGCTGGACAGAACTTGCTAAAATGTGCAAATCTTCTTCATCAACACTGCTTAAATTTGATCAAGGGCTCCACATCACTGCCCTACAACCCAAACTCCTAATCTGGGGCTTGGATTCAAGTTCCTTTCCAGACTTCTCTCTTCCAGTCTCTTTTCTCTGATTTTAAGCCCTAGTAACTGAGGTAGCAGCTGGTAGCTTTCTGCTTAAATTGTGCTGTGTCTTGTCTGTGCTTTAACCCTATGTCTTTGCTTACGCCAATCCTTTCTCTAGTTTTTTTTCCTATGCATCCTTCACTACTCAAGGCTTACCTCCTTCAGCATGTCTCTCTGATCACTTTGGACCAGGCTAAGTGTTTCTCTTCTCTGCTCACATGAAACCCTTTGCATATCTTGATTAAAACCAAGCATTATAACAATTTTTTCACATATCTAACCAAGTCTTTGACTATATTATACGTCTTTGAGAAGCTTCTGCCTCCAGAAACAGAAACATATAGGGCTGAGTCATTGCACATTCCCCCCACTGGTGCCCTTGGGGTTGTTCAAATCTGGGCAGGGTGGGGCAGCATGTGGTCCTCACTAGAGGGCCATATCTTTGACCTCTAATTCTCTGCCTTCAGAAATCACTGTGGAAAATGCAACCATCAAATACATAAGAACACATAAAACCATTACAGCTATGAAGACCAAGCATTGTTTAACTAAGCAGCTAACCAACCTGTCAGCAGGGCCTTGAGGAATGAAGCACAGTGGGCAGCCACCTTTACGGGAAGGAAAGTGAGAAGCAACTATGTACACTATCCAAGACATTGAAACAATTCAAATGCCCATCAACAGATGACTGGTTTAAGAAGATGTGTGTGTGTGTGCGTGTGCGTGTGCGTGTGTGTGTGTGTGTGTGTGTGTGTGTGTGTGTGTAACGGAATATTACTCAGCCATAAAAAATATGAAATAATGCCATTTGCAACATGGATGGACCTAATGAAATAAGTCAGAGAAAGACAAATATTATATGATATCACCTATACATGAAATCTTCAAAATAACACAAACAAATCTATATACAAAACAGGCTAAATATCAGAAAATAAACTTTTGATTACCAAAGGGGAAAGGGAAAAGGGATAAATTAGAAGCATGGGATTAATAGATACAAATGACTATACATAGAATATAGAAGCAACAAGGATTTACTATATAACAGAGGAAACAATATTCAAAATCTTGTAACAACTTATAATGGAAAACCTTTGAATATACGTATATATGTATAACTGAATCACTTTGCTGTACACCTGAAACTAACACCATATTGTAAGTCAACTAGACTTCAAAAAAAAAGAAAGAAAGAAAGAAAATTCTAAAGCTTAGGAGATTTCTTTGGTGCTAGCAGAAGCCTGCACTGGGCAAAGAGGCTCTGAAAGGGGAGTGAGGGCTACAGAAATCAAGGTTTGTCTGCCTCACAAGCCTTCCTGAACACCTTCAGGTATAAGAAATGCTTAATTATTGTAGAACCACGAAATCGATCCATCAGTTAAAAGTGTGTAATCTGATGGGAAGGATTAGCATTTACTGCATTCCTCCTATGTGCTAGGCATCTTATTATTGGATACTCACCATTACACCATCAAGTGGGCATTATAATCCTCATTCCTAAAATACAGAGGAATTCAGTAATCTTTGAATCATACAGATAGGAAATGGAGCAGAATAAATACATAGTCAAGAATCAGTCAAAAAGCCTGGGTCACAGGGGTAATCTGGGGAGTCATCCAAGTATGTACTCTCTCTCATACTTCTCCCCATACAAATATTCAAGGTCTCTCATAAACTTCTGGAAAACTGAGTGTTCACAGTCTAAGGTCTCCTAAGATCTTTGAGTTGGCTCTTGTAGTGGGTCTAGAACATGTCTGTCCATCTGTTTTCCCAGATGTTCAACCAAGTCAGATTCAACCTAAAGAATGAAGGATTCTCATCAGTGCTGCCAGGCAGTAGTGCCAGACTGTGGACAAAGTGAGGCTGCAATTCTCAAATAGCGGAAAACCCCAACCCTTCATTGAAATCCAGGGCTCACAGAGAGAGTGGGCTCCCACAAACAGGCAGGTCATTTCCTGATGCATAGTGTGACCAGAAAAGCAGCACTAAGTGCATGACAAGGAGAGGAAGAGTCAGAGCCCCGCCCTGGGAGCTCAGGCTGACACCTGCAGGCTTGGAGCGGAGGAAAAGTCTGGAGGCAAATCAACAACTTTGGCCGAGGGTCTTCCTTTGAGTTCGGAGCCAATTTTATTAAGTCTTCCAGAATGAGGATGGTATTCACACCACAGCCTGAAAACCAGTGTTTGCCCTCCAATAATGTAAACATATGTTTTACGAAGAACACCCTGGCAGTCACGGGAAAAATTATTTACAAGAGAGCAAGACTTGAATCAGAAGGGTGATGGGCTATGAGATCCCTGATGTTGATCAAAAAACCCAGGACCTCTTCACGTGAAAGAGAATTGTATCCGCAAGGATGTGAACACCCAGACTAAGAGCACTGAGTCCTTTTCTGTGCTTCAGAGCTGCAGCGGGATGCAAGGTGCATGGAGACAGGAGAAGAGGTGGGATTCTGAGTCACCTACATTGGTTGGGTCATCAAATTTCTGAGGAAAAGGATTAATAATTATGCCTGTGGCTTTAATGTTCTGCCTATAAGATGCAACATATCTGAATGTGTAGCCTGTCTGCTAGTGATTTACTCTGGATGACTAACCAGTTGAAGTAACTATCACAATTTGATAATAATAAGTGATTGGGGAAAGCCTCCCTGAGGTGGTACTTGAGCAAGGATCTGCAAGAGGTAAGGAGAGCACTCCAGAAGAGGGAACTACACGTACAAGGTCACATGCCCAGGGTGGCTGTGAAGAGCAAGATGACTTGGAGTTCAGGTATTCCAGGAGGGAGATCAGGAGAGACAGAATAAGAAGCGAGTGTCAGTGTTTATGCTCTGAGGAGGTTGAAGGACTCTTGGCTGGTGGCAGAGAGTGAGCTAGAAACAGGACTGGGGGGAGGGCTTCTTGAGATGATGGCGGCTGGCAATGACAAGGTGAAGCAAACATCTCCAGGAGAGCATGACCACAGCAGGACAGATAGCACGTTTCTCACAAAGGACCAAAGGGGATGTGTGTTTTCCCTAGTCAGTGAGAATAATGAATAAAGAGATCTTATTTTACTTATGAAGGCTTTAGGAATGGAGGAAGAGGGAGGGAGGGAAAGGGAGACATTGGTGGCCAAACACACCACTCAAAACATGAGATTTCTGAAAGCAGTGCTTAAGAAAAAAGACCCGAGAAACCCAATACCCTGTAACTCAGAGCATCCCTGAATCCTTCGTCGGGACCACTAATAAAGAGCAGCAATTTGTCTGAATTTTGCAGACAAGTTTGAAGGGCTGGCAGGCTCCACACATGCGCCGTTTTTCAGGGATCCAGCAAAGAGGAGGCGGCGGCTGGACTCCCGGGCAGCAAAGCAGAGAAAAGCCACAGGCATGCTGGGGCCTGGCCTGGAGAGGGAGCCTCCTACTCTACGCTGGCTCAGGCTCTGAAATCAGCTCCATGGCAGCGAGGTTCATGCTTGGCCAAGTTCAGCACAGAGCCAGGCATGGAGCAAGCGCTCCGTAAAGGTTTGCTGCTGTCCAGATGAAGGTGTCTACCTCTGCTCTGGATCTTCCTGGAGCCCGAGTGCCGTCGGATGTGGGCCAAACTGTGCCGAGCCCCCGCTAGGGGAGGGGTGTGCCACGGTGAAAGGAGATGGTGGGGCCAGTAGTTTGAAGCTCCAGATTTTTATTCTCAGTTCTGTCCAACCCATAAACCTACAGTGAACAACGACTGTGTACAAAGAACAGGGGATCTCATGGAAATCTGTCCATATTACATATTTATTAAAGCAGAGAAGTCAAAATAAAGGGCAAAAGAAGTCAAATTAAAATTTATCCTCACCTGTGGTCTATATTGGTTCAGCTTTTTAAAAGTCTCCTTTGACATATGTGCAGTAATATATGATGTGTGGAATCTAGAAAAATGGTACAGATCAACCTATTTGCAGGGAAAGAAAAGAGATACAGATGTAGAGAACAGACGTGCAGACATGGATGTGGGGAAAAAGCGTGTAGGATGGATTGAGAAAGTAGCCTCAACATACACACACACACACTACCATGTGTAAAATGGGGCTTCCCTGGTGGCTCAGACGGTAAAGAATCTGCCTGCAATGTGGGAGATATGGGTTCGATCCCTGGGTCTGGAGAGCCCCTGGAGAAGGGAACGGCTACCCGCTGCAGTATTCTTGTCTGGAGAATTTCATGGACAGAGGAGTCTAGTGGCCCACAGTCCATGGGGGTCACAAAGAGACACGACTGAGTGCAGGTAGCTTAGACAGTTTACACGTGTAAGCAGCTAGGGGGAACCTGCTGTATGGCACAAGAAGCTCAGCTTGGCGCTCTGCTATAACCTAGAGAGGTGGGATGGGAGGTAGGGGTGGAAGGGGGCTCCAGAGGTGGGGAAGGGGTGGGGATATGTGTAAACATATAGCTGACTCACTCTGTTGTATAACAGAAGTTACCACAACAATGTAAAGCCACTATACCCCAGTTTGGTTTTTTTTTTTTTTTATGTGTATTTTGACTCTTCTGGAAAGAAATTCTCAGAACAGAAGATGAGAGCCACCTCAGTGTTTCACACATAAAACTCAAAAATACCCATTAGGTTGACCATCAAACCACAAATGCAGAGTAATAAATAATACATAGCATTCGTCACAATCAGAACCAATGTGGGTTAATCACTACAGTAATAAAGGAAGTGAGGTAATTTATTTTTTTCTAAGAGTTAATGAAGTAAATGTTTTTCGCCTTCTTGTATACCTCGGCATTGTCTGTGTTTTAGAAATTGAATCCAAGTCTCATAGGAAGACATGGCAGAAAGAATCATTAAGGCTTCTGTGTAGAATTTCAATTATTTCAAATCAAAGAAGCAGAAGGTAGATGGTATTTAAAACAGTTCTACATTTTAAAGACAAAAGACTTGACTATTTTCAGTAAAGAAGTCATTATTTATTTTACTTTAACTTATATGTCAGCAATAAAAGTTCACAAAATAGTATATGTTATGGGAAGAAAAGTAATACTAAGTATGTGGAACTCCTGTGGTATACTTTTTTTTTGGAGAGTATCTATTTTATTTATCATTTATTTTCACTGCACGGGGTCTTCACTGTGGAGTGTGGGCTCTTTGTTGTGGGAGGCTTCTCTTGCTGCAGAGCTTGGGCTCTAGAGCTTGAGGGCCCAGAAGTTACAGCATGTGGGCTACCGTGTGTGGGATCTTACTTCCCTGACCAGAGATGGGACTCGCATCTGCTGCACCGGAAGGTGGATTCTTAACCACTGGCCCACCACAGAAATCTTGAGAGTATCAACTTGAACCAAAGGGCTTCCTCCCCATCTCTGTACCTGTTTTCTTCCAGATGTACTGTACTGATTGCTGTTGTTGTTTTCCTACTCTGAGGGATATTACTTTACCATTTTATTATCTAACATTATTGCTCACATATGAGTGAGCTATTAAATAATCTGGAATCCTGCCAGAGCATAGAAACTTTAGATTCAGAACTAGAACTTTAGATTCATAAATTGGTTCTCGGCCATTTTCAAGGCACTAATAATACCTGTAAAGATTATATCTTTCCCTTTTTTTAAAATAAGTCTCTTACATCCATTTGACATCCTGCTGCATTAGCTAGAACTTCCTGAACATGATCAAATCATAGTGATGATGTACAGATTCTTGTGTTGCTTCAGATTTTAATGGGAAAACTATTGAAATTTCACCATTAAGTCTGATGGTGGTCATATCAGATGTGGCCTTTTTATCACACAAAGAGGGTATTCTTCTTAGTCTAGCAAGTTTATAAATTATTTAATATTGTAAACACCTATACCAGATGCAAATCACCAGATTTTCTTTTGTGAGTTAATCACTGGATTCTTGGCTTATCACAGTGGCATTGGGGTTATTCTTTTATCATTCAGTTCAGTTCAGGTCAGTCGCTCAGTCGTGTCCGACTCTTTGTGACCCCATGAATCACAGCATGCCAGGCCTCCCTGTCCATCACCAACTCCCGGAGGTCACTCAGACTCACACCATCCAGTCAGTGATGCCATCTAGCCATCTCATCCTCTGTCGTCCCCTTCTCCTCCTGCTCACAATCCCTCCTAGCATCAGAGTCTTTTCTAATGAGTTAGCTCTTCACATGAGGTGGCCAGAGTACTGGAGTTTCAGCTTGAGCATCATTCCTTCCAAAGAAATCCCAGGGCTGATCTCCTTCAGAATGGACTGGTTGGTTTAGCTCTTCACATGAGGTGGCCAGAGTACTGGAGTTTCAGCTTGAGCATCATTCCTTCCAAAGAAATCCCAGGGCTGATCTCCTTCAGAATGGACTGGTTGGCTCTCCTTGCAGTCCAAGGAACTCTCAAGAGTCTTTTCCAACACCACAGTTCAAAGCATCAATTATTCTGCACTCAGCTTTTTTCACAGTCCAACTCTCACATCCATACATGACTATTGGAAAAACCATAGCTTTGACTAGACAGACTTTTGTTGGCAAAATAATGTCTCTGCTTTTGAATATGCTATCTAGGTTGGTCATAACTTTCCTTCCAAGGAGTAAGTGTCATTTAATTTCATGGGTGCAATGACCATCTGCAGTGATTTTGGAGGCCACCCAAAATAAAGTCTGCCACTGTTTCCACTGCTTCCCCATCTATTTCCCATGATAGTGGCATTGGGGTTATTCTCTTATTATTACGTTTTATAAAAAGTTACCTGAACTTTTACCTTTTTACATATAAAAGCCCTCTCTTTAAGGGCCTCCTTGGTGGTCCAGTGGTTAAGACTCCATGCTTCTGCTGCAGGGGGTGCGGGTTCTGTCTATGGTTTGGGGACTAAGATCCCATAATCCCCAAGATCATATGGCATAGTGTGACCACCCCCCTCCAAAAAAGGATAAAATTTAAAAATAATAAACATCTTAAAAAATAAAGGCCCTCACTTTTTCCTTTGGACCAAGTGCCATGTGACAAAATCTCCCCCAGTGCCCCAGATTTCATTAATATTGAGAACCTATTGGTTCCAGGCAGTTTCTGAGCATTTTACATGCATCTCTAAATGCTCCTATAAGGTAGATAGTATAGCTATTTCCATTTTATGATTAAGGAAATGTAGACACAGAGTCATCAAACATTTGGCTTGAGTTCACACAACCATGAATGTAGAGTGAGGAACTGGCCCCAGACAGCCCGACACAAATGTATGCGCACAGCTGCCGTGGCCATGCCCCTGGCTGGGATTACATTTGTATCACCTGCCACAGAGGCCTTCAGTGGGTCACGTGACTTCTCCTGGAAATAGTTCTCTCATCTCTTGAGTAAGGATGATAGTAGGAATAATACCCACCTGGCAGCACTGGTGTGACACTCTCTATGACATGGAAGAAACATTCAATGAAATAACAGTTAACATTTCTCATTACTGTTTTTAATGTTCTTAGCAAATATTGACTAAATGTCTACTCAGTGCCAGACATCATTCAGGGTATCTGAGAAATACCACAGCCCTCATGGAACTTCTGTCATTGTATATTCTGAAATTATTTGAGATTACGTTATTCTATATGTATGACGCTCTACCACAGCTCCAAATCCATTACTTGCACTTTTGAAACTTAAAACATTCACAAAACCCAAAATAAAATCACTTGGTGTTAAAACCAGACCTGAACCACTGTGAGGTTATTTGTAGACTTAACTTATTTTAGTTGGCGTGACTAGGTCTCAGCTTCACTGAAGAAGTATCATGGAGTGTGACTACCAAGAGCTCCCCCAGGTCCTACTGGAGGTGGTAGTAATATTCACTGGAGGAAGCATCTTGCATTTCTAAAATTTAAGAAAGCCCTGAATCTAAAGCACCTGGTTCCAAGGGTAAAAAAAAGTGTGGTCCTGTACAATGCGTGATAATATTAGATTATGTCAGAAAAGAATCACATTACATTAAAGTAGAATCTAATAGTGTAATTTCTTCTCTCAATTAGAACACAAGTCCTGGGAGAGAGGGAGGGATAAATCAGGAGTTTGGGATGGTTAACATATGCACTCTACTATATATAAAAAAGATAAACAAGGACCTACTGTATAGCACAGGGAACTCTATTCAATATCTTGTAATTAACGATAATGGAAAGGAATCTAAAAAGGAATACATACATGCATATATATATATATATATATATATGCCTGTATGTATAATTGGCTCACTTTTCTGTACACCTAAAGCTAATAAAACATTGGAAATCAACTTATTTCAATACAAATTAAAGAAATAATGACTTTCTCAGAAAGCTAAAGGATGGAAGTCCCTTGAAGGCCCTGACTTGTCTCACCCATCACACTGTCTCCCTCAGTAACTCACATGCTTCCAAGTCCCTGGTAGTTCTGGATAATCATTCCACTCAAATCAATTCAGCCCAAGAGCATGCTCTTTGATCCAAGATATTTCAATTCCCTGAAGGGCTTTTCCTCAGATAACAGTATCAATCCAGCCATGCTTTTTAACCAACTGTGGGGAAAACTGGAAGGGCAGACTACAGGAAGGGCTGCCCTTGACTGTCATGTCTATATACCTAGAGATGC
The DNA here is from genome assembly GCA_006408675.1 of Madoqua kirkii. Lineage (NCBI taxonomy): Eukaryota > Metazoa > Chordata > Mammalia > Artiodactyla > Bovidae > Madoqua > Madoqua kirkii. Next base: position 7,657 of record SJYC01002866.1, on the reverse strand, counting down.
TTTTCTGCCTCATATCAACTTGTTTGGCCTTTAATATCTGCAAAGTAGCCTTGTTATTAATAAAATTCTTGAAAGCTGTCAGCCCATCTTAACGATTTTATCTTCACCATAAGGCTAACTCAAAACATGTTGGCAAAAGGTTAGAACTGTGGCGTTTGCTCAGATAGTAGGAACCCTTATTTCTCTATGGTTTCTGCTCAAAGGTGGCCACCTGACGGAATGGGATTCAGCATTCTGCCTTGACACAAGGCTTGAGATGTTAAATTCTGCCTTACACTTCAACCACAAGGGCCCTCTTATGTTAGTGGGGCTGTTTTATCTTGTCAGTGGTTTTGAGTTGTATATTAGATGAGGATTTGCCACCCCTGTACGGGCGATTTCAAAGTTGCCTCAAGCCAGTCTATAAGCCATGACTAGCAACAACAACTGTCATGACTTTTACACATTAGTTTTTTCAAAGTACTTACACATATATGATTTCAGAACTGTTTCCCACCATCTGACCTCCCCAGGTCAACCTTAGGTGCCATTACCTGCACGGCTACCTTCAGCAAGATATGACAGTCACAAGGGATGTGGGAGGAGGACAGCTTTGATTTGTAGCCAACCTAATGCATCATCTGTGGATTTTAGTGGGCTTATTATTATCTCTATCTGAATCTCACCGTGGCATATGCCAGAAAAATTATCCCATAGTTCTGGCACCTGACAGACACACCCTTGTTGGATGTGGAAAAACTCACAGTTCCAAAGGCGACAATGGCTCCTTTTAAAACCAGGCTAGTTTCACCAACAGGAAATAGCTCAGCATACTCCATCCTGCAGTGTTGGACCATGCACAGATGAACACTGAATATGTCTACTGTGATGATTGATAAGGATGACAGGGCAAAAGAGGAGAGGTGCCTTGCAGGAGGCCAGGTGCTCAATAATTGCTGATTGATGAATGGTAACAGCTGTTAAATGCCATCCCAAAAGATAACTACTCTTGAAAATATAGCTAAGTTAATTCAAACTCCCTGATAAAATAGCTGTGATTGAACTGTGCAAGTCTTTCTTATCACAGGCATGCCTGGAGCAGTGGGAAGAAATGCATAAATAGTTGTTAGAATAACACTTACCCACAAGAGAAGACTAAGCAGTGCCCAATAGTAAATGATACAGGGGCTCCTTATTCATAAATTATTAAGAATTTCAAAAATGTTGACAGCAGAGCATTAAACCAAGAACACTGCCCTTTGGCAGAGGACTTGTGTGAAGACACAGATTCACGCCCATGAAGTCAGTCCTGAGCATGAGTAATGGTTTGTATGTAATGTTACAGTTATCCTTCTTGTTACCTGTAATTGGTGGACTCTGGATTAACAGACGACTTGACAAGTGGACAGATCTAATAACCTGAGTCAGGAAAGGTAGGATCAGCTGCTATCTTGGTTCCACATGAAACACTTCCCTCAAAGAAGAAATGGAAAATGAACTGGAAAACTGGAGGAGTCCCAGAAGCTCCAGGCAAAGTGTTGACCTTGCTAATCAAGGGGGAAGTGTGCATAGGAGTTGATGTTACCCGATGGGCTCTAAAGTCATTCCCGTCTTGTGGAAAGAGGCTCAGTGATCAGAGGCTCAGAAGATAGCAGTCAGTGAAGAAGTGCTAACCCTTTGGGGCTCAGGTCTGATCACCCTGGACGCAAGCACCAGAGTATCCTAGGGTCTGCTAGCCTGGAGACCTGTTATCAACACAGAATCAGAAACCTGCCATTTATAATTTTATTTTGACCTGATTTCACTTCTTTTTTAGGCTGGATAAACACAGAATGCCCAGCTAAATTCCCATTTCAGACATTCAGGAAATAATATTTTGGGTAAGCGTTTCCAAACCTGGCAACTCTTTGATAGGTTCTTGATAGATTCTGCCTCCATATTTTATAAAGTTCTATAAGAAAATGTCAACTTCTCCCAGCTGAGCTAGAATTTGAGGGAGGTGACAGTATAACAGGCAGGAATGGCCCCAGTGACTATAGCCAAGCTGCCCAACTGGAAGGGAAACTCAAAAGAACTAAGCAAAGGAGACACCTGTGTGCCCATCCTCACCTGTCTGTGGTTCTCAATCTTCCTTGCACCCTGGGATCTCCTGGGGGTGTTTTAAAGACATTGATACCAAGGTTCTGTACCCTAGAAATTCTTATTTAGTTGGTCTGAGAGGTAGTCAAAGCAGATGGAATTTCAAAAGTTCCCCAGGTGACTTTGGGATCGACATGTATACACTGCTATATTCAAAATAGATGATCAACAAGGAACTACTGTATAGCACATAAAACTCTGCTCAATGTTATGTGGCAGTGTGGATGGGAGGGGAGTTTGGGAGAGAATGGATGCATGTGTATGTGTGGCTGAGTCACTCTGCTGTGTACCTGAAACTACCACAACATTGTTAACAGGCCACACTGCAATATAAACAATTTTTTAAAAGATCAGAAGGAGAAAAAGGTACAAAATGCCACCATGAGTAGTGTTTTTCCATCAAGTCAGGCATTTATATATGTGAACATATTAGTGGGTTTTTTAGAGAAATATCTTGCTTTTAGACTGATTTTGCAAATGAGGCACTCACATTACTAGATAATAATAACCATACGAAAACAGAAAACAAGTGAAACTGAAATCATTACTAAATATAGATGGAGTATTAAGCTCTTCTACTTATTATCAGGAAGTGAAGTGAAGTGAAAATCGCTTCGTCTTGTCCAGCTCTTTGCAACCACATGGACTATACAGTCCATGGAATTCTCCAGGCTAGAATACTGGAGCCTTTCCCTTCTTCAGAGGATCTTCTCAACCCAGGGATCGAACCCAAGTCTCCTGTATTGCAGGCAGATTCTTTACCAGCTGAGCCTTTAAAGTAAATAGATTATATATTGCTTCTTGTTTCAAAATGTAAAAATTTTAGACATGAAAGTTACCCATCTCTGGTGAAAAGTCTGGACTACATTAACATTGAATAAAAAATATTTATTGTGATTAAAAAAAAAAAAAGAAAGTTCCCCAGGGGAGAACTATTGCACTGAAACCCCAGTGGGTTACTGGATTTGGTTCATCAATGGATGTCACTATTAAAACATGAAGTGTATATATCTTCCAAACAGAGGGTAAGACATGGATTGGACATCCACTTAACCATCTACAGAAGTGATCATTTCTCTCTTTCCTTTTTTCATGTAAAATGCTAAAAGTCTAAACTTCACCTTAGAATCAGTTGGTACCCAACCATATCCCTAGATATTTGTGTTGACTTAATCTGGTGTGGGTCCCAGGCAAAATCATTCTTAATAGCCCTCCAGAGATTCTAGCCTACAGTATGAACTGAGGACCGCCTCACAGAACAAGGGCTCTCAAGCTTCATAGTGCATCAGAAGCCCGCAGGGAACATTTAAATATGTAGGTTTCTCCTCACCCCAAACCACCATCCCACCACAAGTAGGCACTTTAACAAGCTGACTCTGCTGTAGCTGGGGCAGTGGACTTCTCTGCCAGAGACGTCCTCCCCGACCCAGCCTTGCCTTCACAGGACCCAAGAAAGGCGAGGGGGCTGCTCACACTCTGTTTTGGGGCTGGAACAGTTACTGATATCACTTGATGGTTCCGACAAGAAAACCAAGGATTGAGGCCAATCCCCTACATTCTTGCATGAAGCCAGGGCCATGGACAACAATGTGATATTTTCAACACATAAACTATCTCATCATGTGTTATAACTGGGCCTTCTTTTGCTGTTCCCACATTTGCCTAATTCTGATATGTTGTCCCAGGTCCCCCATCACCTCCATGATGTCTTACCTATCCTTTCAGGGTCGGCAGAAACACCGGTTCCCTATGAATCCTTCTCTTCATTGCCACAAAACAAGAAACTGTGTCTTTCTGTTCACAGTATCCCTGTCGTTGTTCAAATCTCTTGAATCGTGTCTTATTCCATCTTGCTCTATTTCTTTTGCAAACTTAAAATTACCTGTGAGATTATAAACTTCTTGAAGTCATGCCTCATCTCTTGTATCCCTTTAAAATGCCCATCATTATTGTGTGAATGTCAGATGCTTGTGTACGAAATTGTGATTGTTGCTACAACATCACAAGCCCATAACTAAGTATCCATGAAACCTATTGTGTTCTCAGTTAAAGGGACAGCACCAAAGTTAACAGGAGAATACAGGAGAATCTGAGTTCATTGAATTTACAATCTGAATAATAGCATGCAAGGAAAACACCTCTCTCTATTTTTAAAATAATGTTTTCTGGATATGTTGTCCCAGGTCCCCCATCACCTCCATGATGTCTTACCTATCCTTTCAGGGTCGGCAGAAACACCGGTTCCCTATGAATCCTTCTCTTCATTGCCACAAAACAAGAAACTGTGTCTTTCTGTTCACAGTATCCCTGTCGTTGTTCAAATCTCTTGAATCGTGTCTTATTCCATCTTGCTCTATTTCTTTTGCAAACTTAAAATTACCTGTGAGATTATAAACTTCTTGAAGTCATGCCTCATCTCTCTGTATCCCTTTAAAATGCCCATCATTATTGTGTGAATGTCAGATGCTTGTGTACGAAATTGTGATTGTTGCTACAACATCACAAGCCCATAACTAAGTATCCATGAAACCTATTGTGTTCTCAGTTAAAGGGACAGCACCAAAGTTAACAGGAGAATACAGGAGAATCTGAGTTCATTGAATTTACAATCTGAATAATAGCATGCAAGGAAAACACCTCTCTCTATTTTTAAAATAATGTTTTCTGGAAACAACTACAAAAGAAATTTCTGAATCTTCTGGAGTTGATTAGGATGTTACCATGAAGAATAATCTACAAATTCTATTTTCTGAGACTGTAAAAGACCTTCCTGTTTGAGCTTAAATAGTTTGCTTTCTTAGAGGTGTATCTTCCTTTAAGCCTGGAACCTACACCTACTCTCCCATTCACAGAGAAGAGCTTGTAAGAATCGAAGTTTACTTCCATCTTGTGAGTGTCTCCTGATCACAAATTTTGTTACTTGGCCTAATCCCCAGTCTCCCTTTTTCCCTTACAGTCAATGAAAGTTCCCCAGAAATTGTTGCGTGTAGACACTGGAAACAGAAGGATTGGATTGAACTCTGGCTGTGACCTTGATTAGCTCTATGACCTCAAGTAATTCAGCTGGAGTCTCTGTTCCATCTCTGAAAAATGGGGATAAAAGTAGTACCTACTATGATTAGTATCTACCACAACCATCCATCTCATAGGAATGTTATGAGGATTTCAGGAGCTGGCATATGTTAACCACTTAAAAGTACTGCCTAGTACACAGTACAGCTTCCAAGGTGGCGCTAGTGGTGAAGAATCTGCCTGCCAATGCCAGTGCAGGAAATGTAAGACACAGGATCAATCCTTGGGTCAAGAAGATCCCCTGGAGAAGTAAATGGCAACCCACTCTAATATTCTTGCTTGGAAAACCCCATGGACAGAGGAACATGGTGGGCTACAGTCCATAGGGTTGCACAGAGTCAGATATGACTGAAGTGACTTAGCACTCAGGTACGTTGTAAGTTCCCTCTCTTTGACTCTGGGAGACCAGATGCGTTGTCTTTTCTTATTGGCAATGAGTATACACATGTGCACACACACTTTTAACTATAAGTTCACACATATACAAAACAACATATAAACATGTAAGCAAAAATTAGGGGAGAAAACTAACAAAACTCATTGCTAATAAGAATGCAAGATATAAGCATACTATATGCCTTTGGTGTGACTGCAAATTAGCCAATATGTCCAGAAAGTAAATACTGCAAGAGTCTTAAAAATATTAGAAACACTGTATCTGTGAATTAATCCTAAGGGGAAAAACCTAAAGATATGAACAATGGTTTAGGCACAAAGATGTCTATGACAGTGTGTTTTTTAAAAAGAAACTGGAAATTAAATGCCCAATACTAGGAAATGATTATAAATATTAGGGTTTACTCACATGATGAAATATTATGAAGGATTATGGTTACTCACAGGATGAAATATTATGAAGCCATGTAAAATGTTTATGAGACGTGTTAATTCCATGAAGAAATCTTTATAATACACTCTTGTATATGTAGTAGAAAATAAAAACCATTTATATTATTATACATGATTGACCCTTGAAGAGCATGAGGTTGAACTGCATGAGTCCACTTACACGTGAGGTTTTTACAATAGTCAGTGCTATAGTGCTTCGCAATGCGTTGCTGGCTGAACCCAGCGATGTGTAACCACAGATTACCTTACTTAGAGAGAGGGTCTAGAGGAAGGTGATAAAGTTTAAATGAGGTCATTAGGGTGGGCCCTAATCCTGTGTGACCCTCAGCCTTACTGCCAGACTCAGTGACGACAGACAGACTGACCCAGCAAGTGAAGGACAGACAGGCAGAGGGACAAGAGGCCAAGAGGCTGATGAAAGTTCCGGGACTGAAGGCCCAGCCACAAACAGGGGGCTCCCCGAGCTGCCCAGTGACCCCACGCACGGCCGCCTTGGAGAGTGCAGGAAGACCCCCACTGGAGCCTGCATCTGGCCCACGGGGGCCCCCACCCACATCCCTGTCTCTTATACACATCTAGATGTGTATAAGAGACAGCTTGTTGTAGATCGGTTTGATCGTCTTCCGTCGTCTGAAGGTTGTAGCTGGGTTTGTGAACCACCTCAAAGCTTTCAGAGAAGCTGATGTGTGGCTCCACGCTTGTGGTCTTCGGGGTTTCTCGGTTTCAGACAGGAAGCGGATGTTGGTTGTGAAGGTTTGTGGTTAGCATCAGCCGTGGGCCGCAGGTTGCTTGCATGTACGTAGCAGACAAATCTCCGTGCAGTCAGAGGTTCTCATGGACATTAGGACCTATAACCCTTTCCCAGAAAGAGAGTGGGCTGTGGAATCAGACTCTGAATTCCAACCCTTCTTGCTAACATACCCCCTTTATTTTTTTGAAAGCAGATAGTGGGGAGTTTGTGATTTTCAAAATCTGTGTTTTCCATTGATTTGCTTGCCAACAACCCTGGTGAAGCTGATTCTTCTTAATTTAAGCAGCAAGGATTTTTGCTTAAGGATTTGGAAAAGAACAGTGTCGGCAGAAAAGTGGGTGCCCCTGAAGGTGTTCCTAATCCACAGAACCTTCTACTTTATATGGCAAAGGGGGAGTGAGAGGGATGAAGGGCTCAAGTTCCTAACAGCCAGTGTCAGAGGAGGAAGACGATCCTAGATTGTCTGGATGGGCCAAGCAATATCCAGAGGCCCTTAAAAAGGAAAGAAGGGACTCCCCTGGTGGCCCAGTGCTTAGGAGTCCGTGCTCCCACAGAGGGGGCTGTGGGCTTGATCCCAGGCCGGGGAACTAAAATCCCACCGGCCGCGGAGCAACTGCGGTGGAGAGCCCTCACTCCCAAATGAAAGAGGCCAAAACCACGAAATAATTTTTTCTTCTTAATCCCATTGTTTTTAAAAATAGGAGTGTCCGGGTGCGGCCCAGAGAAGACAGCGGGCACAGATTGGGGGTGGGGCCCGGTCCCCCCACACCGGTCCTCCGGCCACTGTCCGCCCCACATGGGAACAGGAGCAACACCCACGTTTCCACGGAGCACGGGGGCGTCTTCAGCATCCCCTCCCCACCCACC